>BRZM01000003.1:14279386-14437220 GCA_033238685.1 Lates japonicus
CATTATGTGGGCGAGGAAATGTGGATTTCACAACTGACTGATCAAACGCAGCATCAGTGCCTTAAGCTCCACTCACAGATATAAAACATGCAGGTTCTGTCTCCAAGTATAACTAGGTGCTATGGTGTAATTTAAGTCAAAAAAGTAAAATGAGACAGTCTCTTATATTTAAAAGCAGCACATTCTGATAAAACTATCACACTTCAGATGAGAGCAATATGGGTGCAGATCATTAGCTACAACAAATGAGTGAAAAGAATGAGCAGCACTCTCAAACTCAACATACAGGAATCAAAAAAGCAGAGGAGGATTTCCTTTTTTCGCTCTTCTTTCTTTCTCTATTTATTTATTTTTTTTATCAATGAGAGAAGTTTGGCTTTCACACTTTTGGCACTGTCATATTCTAGTTGTAGTCAAGCAAACTATAGACCTCGTGCCAGAGAGTTTTCCCACCATTGGCTGGAAGCCAAGATAACTGGACTGTTGTTAATGCTGTGTATGAATAGCTTTGCCACATTATCTAAAACAATAACTAACTACTACAGATTAGAGTTTTGTGTGTTAAGAGGTGGAAGTAACCACACCTTTCTCTTGCTCTCTTAATCAAAAATATATTAGAAGTGTGTTTAGATTATTCATCAGAGAAATTTACATAAAGCTACAAACTTAAAAAGGCCTTTAAATTACTGATCTTCTCATTTCTAATGTAGAATGAACATCGTAACTTCATTATATTTTATGTCATTTTGTATGTTGCAGAGCTGTTAGAGTCAGTGCGCACCTGCTTTTCCGATACGATGATCGGCTCCTTCAGGACAATCCAGGTGACGCTCTCATGTAGGGGGGGTGTGGTCAGCGATCCCAGGTAAGTCCAGTAGTGGAGGCTGCTGGGTAGGAGGCACTTGGGGTTGAAACCTTTGAAATCTGTCACACTGCCCTATAATGGAAACAGAAAGACACCAGCTTTTATATTAGTGCAATATAAAAGCTGGTTATAAACCACAGAAACATTACATGTAATAAAATCTGGTAATAATCAACAATGGCACTCACCTTAAATTTCACCATGTACAGAACATCTGTTATCATGTGGAGCCATCTGTGGTCGTCACCTGTCTTTCATAACAGACAGATTGTTTGTGATTTGATCAGAACTTTTGATCTCAATTTGATCTACACTTAGTATAATCCAAAAAAGTTTCTTTTTAGCTGAAGCAGACACCTATCAGGGACATAGCTTACAGCATCACGACACTGGTGGAGGGAGTGATTACCGTAAATATCAAGTATTTATCACAAAAATTTATCTATTTCTACAAACATTTTTAAGCATAACATACATGACTTATGTCACACACAACTTACAACTTCTAAACACAAAAATGTCAATTGTGCAACTAGTTAAGGAGAAGACAAGATAAAATTCTGAATGAGAGGAGAACTGCTAGGCAACAACACGTCATTCTGTCCTTGCTTCTGCTCAAACTGGCATGACTGCAAAACTGCTACACTAATATAAACTGGAGAGGAAAGGGGGCACAGGGACAGAAAATAGAATTGCATTTAAGTAATTCAGCTTACATCTAAAAAGATGCCGAGCACAGCGAGACCGTCGGGAGCTGCTGCAGCCTCCCCAAATGTCTTGTACTTGACAGCATTCCAGTGTACTAAATGAAGCTAGAGGGCAGACACAGGAGGAGAGAAAGACAGAAAAAAGACACACACACACACAAAAAAAACAGGCTTTTATGGCTAAATAAATTAACTGAAATCATGTTATAGTCATCTCTGCCAACACATCCCACATGGGCATGTCTACATTATGTTTTCAGCCATATGAATTGGAATTTTTAGCATCAAATCTGTATTTTGATTTTATATCACAGCGAAATATATTAGCACCTTACTACCCCTCAGTCAAAAATGGGTTAGTCTGCGTTTTGTATATCAGGCAATGACACATTGACGTATTCAGATCCCAAACACTGACCTCAGATGCATAGCTAATTCCTGCAACAGTGTGCTCAGAGCCGTGGCAGCCCTTTCCGCCCCAGTGGAAGTGGAACTGTTTCAGTCTGTAGGGGTTGTCAAGAGGGCCCCCCTGGATCACTGTAGAGGATGAGAGGAGATGTAAAATAAATAAATAAATAAATTCGACATTCACATACACCCACATCCCTACTCTCTGTGGGTGTTAGACAAACTGCTTTCCAGCAGAATGCCGCACAGAGCATCCCGAGTGTAGCATCATCCAAACAACTTGGTACCGCTGCAGGACATGCTCACACACACATACACACACAGACTCACACATTACTGGATGACTCACCCTGGTAACACCCAGCAGATATTTATCAAATTTCTCACTCAAAGCTGATACATGAGCACAAACAGACAGACTGCCTGCTTCATCAACATATCTATCATTAGAGCTGTGAGGAACAAGCTTTAGTTTGAGTTGCTAGGAGGCAGTCCTCTGTCATATAAAGCTACTATATGCTGAAGCAATTAGTTTTTTTAAAGTTTCTATTCAGGTACATTGGTGAACAGGACTTATAGAAACGTCAGTGTATATCTTAATGAAATTTAGTATATTATTAGGGTGGTACATACTGTTTTCTGAGCCTGTGATCTGTACTGCTGGGTATGGACTTCCATATCAGTCTGACCTGATTGTTATTCAATGTGATGCTGCTGACATCTCTCTGACAAACAGGCCACACCAGGTCAGGTCAGATTAACTGTACAGGACTGGCATAAAGAGCAAAGCACTCATCTTATTCATCTTACAATATAGATGTAGGACAACCACAGAAACAAAAAAACAAACAGGTCTACAGAATGCTATATTTGCCACATTTTGCTGCAATGTGGCCAAGTTTGCCACACTGCTGGACTATTTACTGTCAATGAGGTCATTAGTGGAGAGCCACTTATAAATGTGTGCTGAATCAGGTAGGTGGTAACACTGTAAATCCTGACCTTGGTAATGCTCACATTAAGGACTGCCTGAAGAGAGAAATACATTAATTGCAATTATAACCGGTCTAATTCCTGTCATGTTTGTTATTCATAACATTCCGAGCCAGATTGTTGATATGACATGATCACATAATGTAATCAGTTTAAATCAGTTGAATAGTATACATGGGTCTTAAAAAGGAGCCTCTGTCCTCCATTTCCTACCAAAACAACAGTGACACAGAGCACTGCCACTTGAAAATATATGCATGTGTATACCCAGACCCAGCCACACATGACAAACTGACAACAGCAGGCTACGGGGATTTGTGCGCCTCATTTGAACTATGGAGAAATGCTGAGGATGTGCACAGGTCTCTTTCATTAATTATTTTCAGTGATAGCTACTTGCTTGCTCTGTGGAAACTGTCTGAGCCAAACAGCCCCATGTTTCCGAGCTTATCATTCATGTTAATGATGGGGTGGTTAAAATGGATCCACCCAGTGATAAAAGCACATAGGGTCATAATAACCATTGAGAACACCTCAGGTTATTATATCTCTTGTCCAGCAGACAGATACTCATACAGTTAACTGCTGGATGCACTTCCCTGTAGCATAATCTGAGGTTTATTTGCAACCTTTGATTATGGGCAGTTATGCACATGGTTTGCACTTTCTGAAAATCAAGGTAATGCCACCATTCAAGTGTAGGTTTCTTTAAAGTAAACTTTTAGCACAGACTTCCACTGCATATGGCTGACAGCAGATATCAGAGCTATGATTATCCCTGAATTGTGACCTCTGTCAATTATTCTGTGGCAGACAATCCTCTCATACAATCATAGTCCCTGCTAAGACATTACTCATAGTTACATTTCAGTTTCTTTCAACCACATCTAGACTTAAGTGTAATTGTGCAAACCACTGTAATTGTGCAGATCTACTACATATTTGAGCTAGTTGGTTGGTTCGTTTGCACTTGTAATACTTTCTTTCTGGAAAAAAATAGAGGAGAAAAAAAAGACTTGAATTCTTTATACTGTGCTAACCACAGGTGAAGTCACAAGCAAACAAGTTGAGACCACCTTTTCCTTACCTGAACGGTCGTCCGAGTCATCAAACTCTACAACTACAGAGTGTCCATTATTGGCGATGTTGATGGAGGTACACTGATCGTAGTTCAGGACAATCGGGCCCAGACTGGAGTCATGTGAAGCCTGTTGAGGTATGATGTCAATGGGAGACTGCCGGTTCCCCTGGGCAACAGGGTAGTTTTTGTGCCATACAGAAGGACCTTGCCATGTAAGACAGTGAGAAATAAACAGAACATTTTAAGACTTTATAACACCCATTATTCTCCCTTTCTCCAAGTAACAACCATTAACATGAAATGAAAACTTCAAGTGAGATTTACTCAAGACCATCTTGTTTAGTGACCACACTCAACAATGTTACATAGTAAAGAGATCCACTTGTCTTGAAAACAGGAACACTACACCAATACTGGGTATGCCTCCCTTTGCTCTCAAAACAGTCTCAATTCTTCACGGCATGGATTCCACATGATGCTGGAACATTTCTTTGAGATTCTGGTCCATGTTGACATGATTACATCATATAATTTATGCTGATTTGTCGCCTGCACATTTATGGCCATAAGAAAACAGGTAAATTGTGGCCATAAAGGAATGCACAGTAGGCTGTAGCATTCATTGATGATTGATTGGTATTGAGGGGCCCAAAGTATGCCAAGAAAGCATTCCTCACACCATTACACCACCAGCAGCCGCCAGGATTACTGACTTATGGCAGGTTGGGTCCCTGGATTCATGCTGTTGATGCCAAATTCTGACCCTACCATCTGTGTGCCTCAGCAGAAATCAAAATTCATCATACCAGGCTATGTTTTTCCAGTCTTCAACTGTCCACAGAAGTGGGAAAACTTAAGAGACCGTTTTTATTCACTCTTATATGAACAGCAACTTATTTTATGAATTGCACCACTGCCACATGATTGGTTGATTGAATGATTGCATGGATAAGCAGGTGTATGTGTTCCTAATAAAGTGCTCAGTGAATGTATATTGGCGCTTACGCTGATGCAATAAAATGTTTCTCACTCAAGACCCCAGGACAAACCTAGTGGAAAGTCAGGTTAAGGTTACAGCAGTCATCCCTTTAAGCATGGGGCTAATCTCGCATTAACAGCCATTTTAACGTCCACGTTACTCCTCTGGATAAAACACGCAAAGCGAGTTTTTAAAAAAAACGAAATAACAGAAAACATTTATTGTACAGAGTTAATTGCCTCCACTACTGATCTGAGAGCGGTAAAGGCTGTTCCTGCAGGTGGGATGCTATAAAATCTTACCGTTCTCTTTTCCGTATCCCCAGTGATTCCCTGTCATTGTCCCTGTTTGCGGATTCAAGTCAAACCGAGCTGTCGTTGCGTGACTCCTGCACTCCGGTGCGCACGAGGAGGACGGACGCGGACATCAGTCAGTGCAGCTATTGATGAAGTTTATGTAGTGGCCAAAGGGGAAGGGCAATTATCCATGTCTTGACACGCCCCTCCACGCCCACACAACACACACACACACACACACACACACACACAGTCCACCTGTCGAGGGTTTAAAAGCTAATCTTTCTCAGTGTCACCGCATTAGGTCAGTGCCTTTCGGATTTAATGATTAGATATGTTTACATAACGATTATATTACAATACACTGTATGTCTTTTTCTCCGCTATATTGACAATGAATGACTCTTTAGATTATTATGATGAAGGGTGTCATTCTCTGCTAATACTATGTCCTTTAAAGAGAAACAAATAATAGACCACAGGCCACATATACATGCGTAATGGATCCATAAGCAAACATGCCGCATATATCTGGAACATGATCCGCTTTAAATAGAGTCTGACAATGTGTTTGTTCTTTTACGTCTCGCTCTTTTATTGTCCTAGATTTGGGCTGTTTTATATAATTGATTTTTGCCATTTATACGTTTAAATAATTCATTTTTCAGCTTAATTCTGAAGAAGTATAAGCAATTTTATTATTTTGATCATTTATTGTCAGTGTCTTATCAAAGGCACTCTGATTTACCCTGTGTATGAAGTGTACTGTATCAGAAAATGGAAATACTCAAGTAAAGTGCAAATAGGTGCCTCAAAACTGCAGGTTTAGTGCTTGAGTCAATGTACTTAGTTATTTTATTGTATTTTGATGTGTATTCGGCACAGAAAGAGGCAACTTCTCCTTGTGATTTCATGATCTTATCATAATTCAATCCGTCATTATAATCATGTACAGGAATCACGGTGAGAATTTGTGTCGAAAGTGCGAGTCTGAGTTTTTCGCGCCGGCTTCTTTTTGGCGAATCTGCTTTTCAGGAAGTCAAGATGCGTCCACAGACATCACCCATTTGAAAGAAACCATGGCAGCCACCAAAGCCTCTAAAGAACAGAAATACGACAGGCAGCTCAGGTACGTTTAAACAATTTCACGGACTTCTCATATGACTTTTTAAAAGTCTTTGTAGCTCATTGTTGTGAGCATTTCATGTAAGCGGTCACAGCAGAAACACTGGCGAGGCAGGAATGCTAACGTTAGCTAGCGTTAGCTTAATGGGTACGTTATAGTGAAAACAGCTAACACATAAATTATAAGTTCAGCGTGATAGGTTGCTCTGTTTGGTGTTTGCTTGCCCATCAAAATTGTTAGCCCTTAGATAATATGCATCTGTTGACTACATTTGATCGTTAGACGACTGTACCAATAGGGCAGCGAATGCTATTGAATCTCATACCACTTGATAAGTCAGTGGCTTACTGTGTTTTCACATCGGTTAAGGATGAATTGTATCACTAGATGGCAACACATGTCAATGTCATGTTGTGTGCTATCAGGCTGTGGGGTGACCATGGTCAGGAAACACTGGAGAATGCACATGTTTGTCTCATCAACGCCACAGCAACTGGAACAGAGATACTGAAGAACCTGGTCCTTCCAGGTAAAACAGATGTGGCTCTGTGTTGGTAGTGATACTGCAGGTGCTGATGAAAGCATTTCTCTGATTGAATTAATTGATCTCTTTGTTAGGTATTGGAGCATTCACCATAGTTGATGGACACACAGTCTCTGGGGAAGATGTTGGAAACAAGTAAGACAGCAGTGTTTCTTTGAAAGTTGAGCGAAGCTTAAAATAATATGTGTTAGTTTTTCTTATGCATTCATGGACCTCTTGATCTTGTCTTGCAGCTTTTTCCTTAGCAACAACAGCATTGGAAAGGTATGTTCTGCCAAAATCAAAATAAATGAATTTATGTTTTATGATCATATTCATTTTTCTCTTACCGGTGCACACACATACACACTCACCCACAGATGCACAATTTCCTGCTTTTTTTTCCATACCTGCATAAACTATTCCTAATATTCTTATTAGGAATAAAAGCACAATGTGTTTGCCCTGACCTTAGCTTTTATGTTGCAGAACAGAGCACAGGCTGCCACTGAGCTGCTACAAGAACTTAACAGTGATGTCTCTGGAAACTTTGTTGAGGAGGTTGGTATTGTTAAGGTTATTAGAAGGAGTATTGTGTTTCAAGTAGAAAATGAAAACACACAATAACAATATTTTATATTATCATAACAATGATATACTTACATCACACTAAAACACAAAAGTGAAAAGTGCTTTCAAGGTAAAAAAGACAAGACCTACTGCAGATTCATTTCAACTATCAGAGAGATCAAAAATGTTTTTGTGACATGAAAGTAGGTGTATAGATATATGCTGAGTAAATATGTAAATGTAATTTGTATTTCTCCTACAGAGTCCAGATAAGCTGCTGGACAATGATCCAGAGTTTTTCCACAGGTTTACCATAGTCATTGGTGTCCAGTTGCCAGAAAGGTATGACATACAGCTAATCTTAATTCTCACCTTTTATCGGGTTAAGTCTTAATGAGAGATTATATTTGATCTTATGGTTTTAAGGTTTGCTGAAGTGGAATTGTCAGGATTATCTTGAAGAAATATCTAAACTTTGTACTTTCCATCATGGATGTAGCTTTTACACTGGCTATGCTTGATTTGAAGAATATTGTGAGAGCAATTGTTTTATTTTTTTTTAGTTAGCTTGATTTGTTTTCTTATCTGACCAATTAACTTTCACACATTATCACATTATCTCTAAAATTCCACAGCACATGTTTGAGGCTCGGCTCAGTTCTGTGGAGTGCCTCGGTACCTTTCCTAGTCTGTAAAACCTACGGCCTCATTGGCTACATGAGACTAGTGGTGCAGGAGCATACAGGTTAGTTTCCCAGCATTTTTCTTTAACTTTATTTCTAAATGTGAAACTTTAAAATACTAAGTTAAAGCTCTTATTTTTAACTTTTCATATTGTATTTTTACATGTGTAATGCTTTCAGTTCAGAGTGAATTATGAAGCCATGAAACTGAAAATGCAGCACTGTGATGAATAAAATATCCATCTGTAGTCATTTACATGAGGTTATTGACATCTTATATACTTATATGCTCCCTTAATGGCACATGGCTATTTTATTGTTTTCATTGTGGCTTGTAGTTTGTATGTATAATTTGAAATTGTTTTAATGTATGTTACCATTTTATTGCCTCTTTCCAGTGATTGAATCTCACCCAGACAATGCCTTAGAGGACCTGAGGTTAGACCAGCCTTTTGGCGAATTCAAGAACCACATTCAGTCCTATGACCTTGACAGCATGGACAAGAAGGTGTGTACTTTGGCGTGTGTGCACATAAGCCAGTTCACACCATGCCAGCTCTACACAACTTGATAATATTTCATTCTTTATTTAATCCGTAGGATCACAGTCACACACCGTGGATTATCATTGTTGCAAAATATCTGGAGAAATGGCTCAGTGAGGTACAGTGCATTTTCTGTGGTGGATTGGTTTGACAAAGACATCCCTGATATTTATTCTTGAGTTTTTTTGCTAGTGTTGCTTTACAATAAAATGTCTCTGCTCTTGTCTTTGTAGCACAATGGTCAGCCACCGAAAAATTACAAGGATAAAGAGGCCTTCAGACAGTTAATCCGGGAAGGTATCTGTGAACCTCTAGATTGTAGTTGCCTTTAAGTTCAGTGACTTGGCTATGTACCTCAAACTTATCTATGATTTATTCTTATTTTGTGTCCCACTCAGGGATCCTGAAGAATGAGAATGGTGTCCCAGAGGATGAAGAAAACTTTGAGGAAGCTATTAAGAATGTTAATACTGCTTTAAATCCAACTAAGGTGCCAGATCTAAAATATTGTTTTTGTTTTTAAATAGTCATCTTATGTCCCTTATATACACATCTCACCTATTAAAACCCTATGTTTCAACAGTGGTCTGGTGAGACTAATATTGTAAGGTCTCTTGTTTCTGCAGGTTCCTAGTGCTGTTGAAGACCTCTTCAATAGTGAACAGTGTAAAAACATCACATCACAGGTTTTAAATTTTTTTCCCCAAAATGTTTCTATTCAAAATATGTTATATTACAGTTTCAAATAAGTAGTTATTTGGATTGCTGCTTTTTCATACTGCCATATGTGTTTACTAGACCCCAGACTTCTGGGTGATGCTGCGAGCTGTCAAGGAGTTTGTTCACAATGAAGGCAATGGAAGCCTACCTGTACGGGGAACCATCCCGGATATGATCGCAGACTCTCAGAAGTTTATCAACCTTCAAAATGTGTAAGTTTAGATTATGTGGAAGTGCTAGCTGTGTAGACAAATTTGTAGAGGGCATGAGAGCAACAAAAAAGCACTTGAGAAGTTCTCTGATGGAACAGTAGGTCAGGTTCTATATCTCTCTTTTAAACTGTGCACGATTTGCTTTGTGGGTGTGTTGCCATTCATTTTTTGTGTTTTATTTCAGTTACAGGGAAAAGGCCATGCAGGATGCAGCGGTTGTTTCAAAGCATGTAGAATGTCTATTGCAGTCTGTTGGAAAGGTATGTTGTATGTTGTTAATTTCTAGTGTGCTCAATATAAATGTCTGGTCTATTCTTACAACTGCATCCACGCAAGTTTAACTGACTTGAGAGGAATTCTAATAACATTAAAATGCAGTTGACTGAAAAATGTTTGCTAAAATGAATTCTCCTTTCCACTAGCCACCAGAGAGCATCTCTGAAAAGGACATCAAACTGTTCTGTAAGTAACCTGAACCTCACATTTTTATATTCAGTCATGCTCAGTGGGTATATTTACCTGCCCAGAAATCTGATCTCAACCTGACATGTCTTTACTTGAAATAATGCAGCCTGTAATAAGACTACTTGATCTGGTTATTCGTGGTAATTAGTGTACTATCCATGTAAACGTACCCACTTCAGATCTGCTTAGATATACATGTGCTGTATGTATACACATTGTGTCTGAATGTCTGAATCAAAATGAATAAGTCTGTCATGCCTTGCCATCAGGCAGCGGTTCTGCTTTTTCTTACTTTCAAAGTTTTTATTTCTCTGCAGTTGTTAAGATTTGTAATGCTGCCACTGTATGCGCCGTCTGGACTCAAGAGAACTCAGTCTGCATACAAGTGTAGCTTATTCCTAACTGTAGGCATTTGTGTTGGCGTCTAGGTAAGAATGCATCTTTTCTGAGGGTGGTGCGCTGCAGATCTCTCACTGAAGAATATAGTGTGGATTCAGTAAATAAAGATGAAATCAGTAAGTTGGAAATGAATTTCCCTCCTGATTAAACTGTGTTGTTGTTGCGATAACTCTAGTACTAATCTCTAATGTGGAAGCAGATTCACAGACTAACAATAGCTGTGTCTTCTTAGCCTCGTGCATGGACAGTCCAGATAGCGAGATGGTCTTCTACCTCATGCTTCGCGCTGTTGATCGCTTCTATCAGCAGCACTCCCGCTACCCAGGTATGGCCACGATTCACACAGATTTGTCTTTAAAAAAATGTAATGTAATGAAATACTTCCATGGAAGTGACTTGAAAACTTACAACTTCATAAAATCAGATGGTTTTTGTGAAGTAAGTTCCTCTTTTTTTTTTTTTACAAGGCAGAGATGCTCAGTCACTGAGAGACCATACCAACTTGTGCAATCTACAGGGAAAGAAAGTAGTAGCATCAGAATTTTTGACATTTAGAACCATGTTTATGTGACCACCTACAAATAAAGAAAAAAGGTAGTAGCTGCAACAATTCTAAAATACTTGTGCAGCCAGGTTTTTTATTGGTCCATTACATTTAATATTTAAATCACTTGTTAGGTCTCTGGTTGATATTAGTTGCGTCTGTGTACCCTTGTCAATATCAATAATACAGTCATCCCAAGAGTTCTGTGCAAAGCTCTGAAGAATGATGGGGATCATTCCTCCTGACGCCATGTCCTCTTTTACCAGGAGTTTACAACTACCAGGTTGAGGAGGACATCAGCAAACTGAAGCTCTGTGTAAATGGCCTACTGCAGGAGTACAGCCTCAATGTCAACATTAAAGACGACTATATTCATGAGTTGTAAGTAATGCACACTGCTGAACTGACTTTTTTTTGTGATTGTTAAAATCTGTGCCAAACAAGTATTAATTTTTCTTCTAATACCCTTTTCATAACCTGTAGCTGTCGATACGGTGCTGCAGAGCCACACACAGTTGCAGCATTTCTGGGAGGTAAAGTTTTAGTGCTCTTCAGAAATCCATTGATCCCTGATTCTAATATGCAGCATATCTCACCCAGACAGTGCAAATAAGTCAGGAATGTCTATTAACTTTTATCAATGTTTGTTTAGGATCAGCTGCTCAAGAGGCCATCAAGATCATCAGCCACCAGTTTGTGCCATTTAGCAACACTTTCATTTACAATGCAATGTCACAGACCTCTGCCACCTTACAATTGTGAATTCAGTTACAGATCTTGAGTTTTCACAGAAATATCAGAGAAATAGGGAAGAATGAAAATGAAAAGCGAAAGAACCATTTACTGTACCAGCTGGTTTTAGTTAATCCAAACTACACTGCACCTGCAGTTTTGAAAGAGGGAAGAAAGATTGGATTTTTATCACATTTGAATGGGATTACTACATAAGTATGTGCACTTAAACCTAAAATATTTGTCAAAGAGATCAAAAGTCGGGGCTCTATAGACTAAACGTTCTGATGATCATAAAGCCTTGCCTTCTTCTCAAAAGTTCTGGAAGGGGAATGAATCAGGGTGGCACTCAGAGGATTTCCTTAACTGCTTTTTTTGTGTTCAGCAGATGTCATTAAACAAAGCTGGAAATGAAACTAGCTGATTCAAAACCCCTGTAGTATCCTGTGCAGTATTTTAATCTGTGAAACTCCACATTTATGGATGATATATTACAGTGTAGCAGCACTTTGTATACTTTAGTCACAACTGTCTCTTATTATATTGTGTTTGGAACAAGGTGGGATATATTTGGTTAAAATGAAAAATGAAAACATATGTAGTGTTTTAACTCATGTGTTGCTATAAAAACATTCAACATTTTACCTGAATTTTATAGTCAGTCTTTAAGAGTGTGTAAAAATGATTTGTCCTCAGCTTATCTGCCAACTCTTGGGCTTGCAGTTTTTCCCACTGTTCAAATATGGTGTGGTAAACACAGAGTAAAGTGGCTGTGATTTGTTGAGTTGTTTTATAGTTTAAACAAAGATTACACAGTTATTTAGCCAAAGTAAATGTTAGCTGACAAGCATGTGAGCTTCTTCAGAGGCCTGTAATGTGACTTGCCCCTGGTAGGATTCTCATGTAACCCAGGTTGACATGAGTTTTGTTGAGAGCCGATGACATTATTTCATCCAACACTAGAGGGCACTCTTTCATGTTTTACTATTCCCAGGTCAACATGTAGTTCCAAGTTTATTTTGCATACCTGTTAAGTGACCAATTCCTGAATGCTGACCGTTGGACGCAGGCTGCATTTTAAAATAATTAGCTGTAGGATGTTAACAAAAAACTTGCAGTGTTAATTATCTTCCAGTATGTTTCTCAGTAGCTCTGTCAGAGATGCCTTGAACCGTAGAGGACACTAGTCTTGGTAGTGAGTATGATCTAATAAGGAGCACAGGACCCTGTTGGAGAATTATTGTGTGGGTCATTGTGATGTAACTGTTGGGCACGGTGAAGATTTTCATTTGTTGTTCTTTCCCAGACTTTGGCAGAATGGAAATCTGCCCTCAGCAGATCTTTTCCTTGTGACAGACTACTACCCCCAGAGCTCTCCCCGTACAACTATCTGTCTCACATTCTTACACACACACACACACACACCCTCTGTCTCCCCCTGTCTGAGAAGGATAGAGCAGGTTGCCAAGAACTCTGGCCATTTCCTAAATGAAGATTTTGTCCACTGCCTCTTAAAGATTATCATGTGTCTGTCCATCCACCCACTGGATCTTAAGATTATCATGTAGTGGTGCCAGGTTTATTAGTCCGAACCAGACAGTTTTCCTTTTTGTAAAGTTAGCGACGCAGACCACTAATTACCGGAAAGGGGAAAAAAGCTTAAGCTCAGTCAAATAAGGTCATCAGAGGTACAATAGTTGTTCAAATCTATGCCTCTGTAAATGTTAACCTGTGTTGTACGGCTTTAAACCTGCCAGGTTTTCACCTTTCTCCCAGTTGTCTGTGTCCATCTCTTAAATAAAGATAACACTGAGGGAGTTATTTTAACTGTGTGCTATTGGTAATTTAATCCCATGAGTGCATGAGATGTTTATGTTGAGGAGTTGAATTTTATTCTGCAGTTGTATATTGGCAGCCTCCAACAGCAGTTTTCAAGGGTTTTTTTCTGGTGTGTTGAGGCAAATTTCTAAATTTACTCTGGTTTAAAGCTCCCTTTAACTCCAAAACATTGTTTGGTTAACTTTTGCACTATTCAACATCTACCCCATCTGTGGTTTTTCCTAACAGCGAGGCTTCAAGACAGTACAGAGGGGGCATGAGGTCACAGTCACTAACAAGTGTTTAAATTTTGTGTATCTTAAGTGTGTGTTTGTATACAGCTGTGTCAACATCATAACATCCAGTGCTGACCATTTAAACACACCAGGATAGCTTCAGTTATTGCACTGTATCTGCTTCATACTATCGAAGTGCTTGTGTGTCTCCTTGTAATCTTACGCCCCCACTCTCATGAGGATGGTTACTGGCAAGGGATGACATCGAAACAAACAGGCCAAGGAGACCATTTTTTCTCACACAGCAATTTTTGGTATAGTCCCAAACTCCTCCTTGTTATGTCATTTTTTATAAGAATACATAGAGAAAGCACTGCAAAAATGATGAATAGACCTTAAAAAAGGTTGGAAAACAATAGAAAAGAATTTTTGTATCTGGTACAAAATTCTAAATAAATACAATGTATTGTAGTTATGAGTTTGGCGAGTGTTGCGTGTAGAGGGGTTGTGATTTATCATGAGTACTCTCAATTTTGTCGTGTGATACTGAATTGATTTATTGATTTGAAATTGATTGGTTTTATATTCTGTGATTGTGACTTTCATTTCCCAATTCACTTTAGGCTGTGTTGATGTATGTCTTTTATTTCTCTTAATCTGTCATGGAACATACACTAAACTGGTCTTTTCTTAGCTAGCCTCATGGCTATCATATGACAGGGCTTATAAAGCACACAACCACTACACAGTGAGTACAGTCCTATTTTCCTCTTTGGGGATCAAGATCTCTTGAACAAGTAACACAGACTGCAGCAAACTAGGAAGGTTTTGATATATTTAAAGATGCTATATGTAGCTAGTTTTAAACATTCAAAAATGAACTAAAATTAGCAACACAGTGTGAAGAAATTTGTGTAGATGTTGTGTCAAAGATGTGTTGCAGAGATATTTACTGAGATTAGCATGCTAAGCAGCTAGCCCTGGTACATCCCATCTTGTAATGCCACTTTGTACCTTAAGGGATGATAGTGAGTCACTGTAGCATTCAGACTGCCCTCAGTCCGGCATAAGAGGATGACGAAGTAGCACTTCACTGCCTCTTGTCAATCATGTTGAAAATGAAACAGTAAACACAGTGATGGCTTACGTTTTTGGCAAGTGACCATTATCACCACCACTGCCACCCACTCCCAGCAAGAAACTACTTTCAAAGAAAAGAAGTGAATTAGAAACAAAACAAAGTATGATGCTGAACTCACAATGTCTCCTCTAGATTGGTAAATAAGCAGCTGTTATTGTCAGTGTTGGCTATGTAATGATAGCAATACATAGAGCATCAATAAAAATTCAAATCAAGTAACACTCAAAGCCACATGGCCAAAATGATTTTTGCATTAAAGTGAGCCATTGCCACATTGTCCCTGTACTGTCACTTGTGCCCACAAGTGAGCTAAACTGTAGTGCAACAGAAGCACATATAGAGAAGAGTTAGAGAACAGCATTTGTCTAATGTTTAACACTGGCCACAAACCACTGGTCATACCAGACCAGGTAAGACTGCAGCTGAAAAAACCCTGCGTAAATTGAATTGAGCAAGGGTTTGTTGTATTGCTTATGAGCTCAACTTTTCATTTGTAAAATAATAACTGTGCTTTTTCCTCTTTGAGAAGATAGTCTTACTTTAATCCTTCAGTAACTGATTTTCTCTGGCCAGGTGAGGGCGGTGGAAACTAGTTGTGAACACAACATTGACATATACAGTATAATCACCTTTTATGTTCATTTGGCCAACATTAACTTATTTGCACATGTAACAGAGGAGCATTATCATTCATTTGTAGGTGAATTCAAGTCAATTATTAACTCTCATTTTAACTCTTCTATCTCCAATCAAACCAACTCACTGATCATATCAACTAAATATGTAATTTTAAGAGGGATTTAAAATTGGTGATAACCCTACATATGATGTCTAGATTTACTTTAGAAATGTATTTTACTATGAAGTGGGAGTGAAAATGCCACTAATAGAAACACTTTGGAATTTTTCTTTCCATGCTTCACACATCTGTTCTCTGCTTCCTCTGTTGCATCCATTTGTTATCAAGTATTTGGCTTTCAGGCCCAGCTTGTAACTGCTTTATCTAAAAGCCACAGGAGAGGCCTGACAATGGATGTAAGTGTGTGTGTGTGTGTGTGTGCGAGCGTCTGCTCGCTTGTGTGTGGTTGGTTGGGGGAGTTAGGAGGAGGGGCTGGTCGTTAATGCTAAAATCAATCAGTAAATCAGAAGCACAGCCTGCAGAAGGGCCACACTGCCAATGATGACTCTCACTGCAAGCTTCAAGCAATAAAGGGAGAGAAGGGGGAGTGGGGGATGGTGTGCTGGATGAGTCAGCTTAGGGAAATGAAGGAAGCTGCACAGTAAAGGTGGCAGATTTAGTAGTCATATCCCCCACGAGGATGAGTTGTATGCCCCCCTCTCGCACCCCATCACAGGACAAGACGGTTGCATTTTACAAACACGTCAAGAACAGTGTCAGGACTGAAGGCAGTGAGAGGAAAAGGCATGAGGAGGTTGAGGGTGATGTCTTCTGATGGCTCATGGCTGTTAGTTTGAGCCATTTACCTGGCCGCCATCCAACTAGTTCACCTCCTCATGAGGCCCAGGCTGAATTAAAACCGGCCTGCCAGAGCAAGAGTAGAGTTTTCAGTGTGTTTGCTGGGAGACTGCAGGAGGCCGGCATACTTTAAACCTCTCAGGGGTCTGCAGAGGGCCTCTCCATTCTTCCTACAAACAGATGGAGCTGTGACTGAGGAATGTGTATGTACAATACATACAGACCCTTGTGGAAGTAGAGGAAACACCAGAGTTAGAGCAACAGTTTGGTCACCAGGACAGTCATCATGACTATAAAACAATACCAATATAAAACAAAGTACTCATCCATTGAGAGAAGATCTTTTTGTTTATTGTAATAGTGCTTTTCTGGATTAAATCCATTGTACATATTAAATGGATAAACCAAGACATGTTTCACTATGCACCAAAGCATTTTACAGCTTGTTTATAGGATCTGTGATTTGTACACTCGTCAGTGCAGTTTCAGCCAGCCAGAGTATGTGAGGGTGGAGCTGTCCCAACTGCCAGGCCTTAATGCTTATATGCTTTCCAGATGCATTGTTAATGAGTTCATGTAACACACAGACACATATGATAGTTGGCATCCAATCCACCGGTAGAGGAGGTATATACAAATGACCTCTGACAAAACAGGAAGGTACAGTATGTGACAACCAATCCATTGTATCAGTCCACCCAGTTAGATTCAGCATAAATACATTATGCAATACAGTATATACACATGCACACATACAAGCACAGGAAGGAAGAAAGACTATAGGGTGTGTCTATGCCGCTTTCCCACCCTAGCAAAGCAAACTCACAGTTTACAGCAGGCTCAGATCACTTGAGCGAGAACTGTTGACAAAAACCTCCTTGTGGAGATGTCTATAATGACACAAAAAGTTGTAAATCTGTTCACTGTATAATTAACTTCAGATTTCTTGGCTTATTGTCATCTAAATAATTCTTCTTTTTGAAGGCAAGCATGAGCTGAGCTGAGAAAACAACTCATACTTTGTGACAAACAGTTGTCCAAATATAATTAATGTTAGTAAAATAGATATTGTCAGATAATAGTTGTGATGAACTTTACTGGAGATACACTGTATACATAAAATAACAACACAAGAGGAGACAGTGCAGGGGCAAAAAGTAAACATCCTAACAACAATTCTTCCACACGTGTGGTTGTGTGTGTTTCTGTAATGTGCATCTGTGTGAATAAAATAGGCAACATATCTGACATGCAGGCCACTGTGATTATACAGAGTGTAACTGTGTGATCTTGATAGAATGCACTGGTATTTTGAATGAGTTAGAACAGGGCTGAGGCAGAAGTATTTTTGAGTTAAGCTCCTTAACACCTGTGCTTTTCCTGCTATGAGTAGTCAGCTGTGATAAAGGCTAATTACAACAATTTAAACCATATTATGCCCTAAACTTTACACTGATTCAAGAATATATCAATCTCTTTTCACACAATGTGGTTTGTCACCTCTTATGTCTAGGGTTTTTTATTTGGGGTGGTGTTGGTGGAGGCAGGCGGGAGGTTAATTGGCTTATTGTCTGTACACATCTACCAACTATTCATCTGGATTCATGTTCCATTAGCAGCCAGGCCTTTAGAGAGTCTGGAAATCGGCATCTGCAGATGGGGTCAGACCTTCATCCCCCCAGCCTGCATGACCAGGGTGTCACATTACACCCCCTAAAATTCACACTTGCAGGCACACACACATCAGTGTATGCAGAAAATACACAGTCAGGCACATGTGCACATTCACAGGAGATGAACACATAGAATATTTGAATGATTAATCTGCAGTCTTCCCAACTTCTTGGTCCAAGTTGAATGAGATTACAAAAGTATTTCCTTTTTAGTCATTCAGCTGAGGCTCATATCTCCTATCTGTCTTTAACATGGCTACCAAGAAAGGTCTGTAACAGTACTGTAGGTGAAGGCATGTTTGCTCATTTCTAGCATATAATTTACTTCAGAAGTACACGAATGTGCTCTAGAGTACATTCTCCAGGTGCCATTCTTATCTCTGTCGTTGCTCCCTGACATTCTCCTCATCGCTGAGATCAGTCGGAAACAAGGCGGCTGGAATTCCATTCTTGAGAAAAACACACACTACCTTTTATCTGTTCCGCCGTGTCTGTGTACATGTTCTGCTTTTGTCAGATACAGATCTACCCATCTTAGGCAGAGATCATTTCCTTACCTCAACAGACCATTGTCAGTTCCTGTGAATCCCTAGACAAGGAGAGATGTGTCACCGCAGGAGAGGAGGTTTGAACCGGTCCATAAAGAACTTCTACAGATCTGATGTCTTTCTCATGACTCGGAAAGTAGAGAGGGGGAAAAAAAACCTTCATCATCATAAACCACGTGAACACAATGTGAGAGATGCTTGCATGTGTTACTCTTTGTCTCTACTCATTTTTCAAGGCAAGCATTAATGAGGACCACCTGTTTGGTGAAGCCATGACATTGAAAACACGAAGACAGAGAACTATGTCAGCAATGTGAGCAGTTTATAGAAGTTCCAGGTGGCGTTTGTGGACCGTGCAGGATTTACATGATGGATATTGTTTTAGTTATACACCCTCTTGTGTAAATTTTGGTTTTCTGCTATTCATAAAGCAAACTGTTAGCACACCATGTCGATCCAAAGAGTGTGAGAGAGAGGGATGTGCTCCACAGGGGAGTGTTTATGAAGAGGAGATGTTCAGGGTGAATTCCTCAGATAAGTGACATGGCCTCTGACGGAGAGCACAGCACACACTGGGCTGTACATGGTAAACGTCAGAAACACATGCACACTTGTGGGCTTAGAGTGTACATTGAGAAAGGTATTTTAGAGTGATGCAGCTCTACTACTGCAGGATCAGTCTCTAATAATCAGCCTGATAATAAGCAGTTTTAGTGTTCTGCTGTCTGTTTTTTACATTGCAGGATGATAGAAAGACTGTGGAAAAGGTGTCATTTATAACAAATGGCATCTGTAACACCAAGGTCAAAACCCCCTCGTGCACACACACACACACATACATACACACACTCGGAGTGGGTAAATCAGCTGCATGGGGCCCTGTACATGGTGTCATGCTCAGTTCAGATCACAGCATTCTTCAGATTCCTGCCTGTAATTATACTGGCAGGTCTGATTCTTTATATCTTTTATCCACAAACTGGGAGGATGGTGCCGACCATCCTTAGACCCTTCTCTGTTAACCACACAATCACATGCACGCTTAGAACAGACTACAGAGAACAATCAGCTTGTGAGAGCAAACACAGAGGCCCCTCCATTTATTACACCACGGTCATTTAAAAAGCACAACACTAAATATTTTCTCTGCTGTGTGTAGCCTTGGTTTGTGTGTGTGTATGTGTGTGTACACATGAGTTTATGTGCCCACATGTGTGGGTGTATGTAGGCGTTTAGAGGTTGCATTCGCGCATGCGTGAATGTGCTTTGCATGTGTCAGCAGGCCAGGAGATACTCTATTAAACCACAGAGACCCATAAACGCAGCGCTGTGCCTGACAGAGTGGGTGGAGGAGACAGAGAGAGGGAGAGGAAGGGTAACCTCAACAGGGGATTGTAACAAATATGTGGAGTCTAATCCTCTCATTAGACAGCAGGGGGTGTGTGGTGCAATCAGATTCGAGTGGGGAGTCGCACTGCCATGTGGGGAGACTGAGGCCTGGCAGGGTGCTGGGGAAGATGTTTGTGGCTGTAAGAATATTATCTAATGCAGACACACACACAAACAAATCCAATTCAGTTCAAAATTCTCTGCGAACATGAAATATATTATCTCTCCTCTCCCTCTCTCATCCCCTCTCAAGGTTGAAAAACAACTTAAAACATAATTTTAGAACAGTCTAAAATCAGTTGATTAAGTTGATTTTTATTGAAGTATTGTATTCAGCTACTTCTGGAAAGGCCAAGAATGACAGAGTTTAAGTAATAGTTTGACATTTGGGGAAATATTTAGGGAAGTTACTGTCTGTGGCTAAGAAATAGTCCAACATACTATATGTCCTCACTGTAAAAATGCTAGTTTTTTGCACTTTGGTTTTTTGAGTGGATTAAACAAGCAAGATAAAATGTTTTAATTATGGAGCTTTAGAGGTTTTGGTTCAACACATTTTATTACTTTGAGAGTCAGCCAGGCTAGCTGTAGCTTCATATTAACCGTACAAATATCAGAGTGGCATTGATCTTCTTTTCTGTGTCTCTGCAGAAAAGTAAGTTAAGTGTATTTCCCAAAATGTCAAACTATTCCTTTAAAGGATAATTCTGGTTGGGGTCAGGACTTAGGTTAGGTTACGGTTAGGCATTGCAGAGATGAGTGGTCTGGGGCAGGGTAAGGTTGGGTTCAGGTTAAGGTAACGGGGAACACATCAGTGGGAAAACAGACACAACACATTACATATCCATCACAGTTTGCTGACCTCCTGCTTCAACTCTGGCCTGTTATATTGCTGTATTCATTTCCTGTGCAATAAGTAATTATTTCCAATTTTATGGGTGCTGGCAGGCTGCTTTTGTTACCTGGCTGTTTCCACCCTGCATCCAGTCTAAGCTAAGCTAGCCAGTTGCTTGATGTACTTTTATAATTATCATACAGGCATCAGTTTCTCTCATCCTACTCATGGTAAGACAGTGAATTGAATTATTCCTTTCAAATGATTATGCTGACGACGCCACACTAGTCCTTTCATATTGACCATACGTAGCTATCTCAGATTAGCCCTCAAAAGATCCACTTTTTTCTTTTGATTTGTTTTCAGCACAAGTAATCATCATAGAACAATATCCCTTGAGTCCTTTGTCCATCTCAGCTCTACAATCTCTCTCTGCCTTCACTCTCCCACTACAAGCCTCCCCCTCCCTCACCCCTTCCCCTCTTACAGGCACGCTTTGAAGAAAAACATAGAAGTCTCATCTCAAAGGAGTGTTTTACATTCCATTTTCTGCAGCAGGCTGCATCCACTGCTCCGAACAATGGGACATTGTTTGTAGAGTTTCCTACAATAAGATCTTATTAACAGTAAGAGGGTTTATTAGGTGTAATCTCATATTAGTGTGAATTTATGTATGCTGTGTATAATGCTGCATGGTCACTTCTTTTGCACATGCACTCATGTAATCTTATCATTCTCCCTAAGCCTCTGTGTTCAATAAGCAGTGTGGAAAGGGTCAGGAGAAAGTCAATAGCTTGTTCTCGTAGCCATACAGCAAAATTAGGAAGGATAACTCATTGTTATTTTTTGTAAAGAAACATATTGGGAACCTTTCTGGGAGGTTACCTCTTTAGAGTTTCATGCATGCGTAGACACAAACACACCCAGTGCAGCTCTCCTCCCACCTCACCCCCTCTCTGCTTTCCCTTGAGCATCAGCTGAGTTGGCTTTCTTGCTAAGTAGTGCCAGGGAAGCTGTTCCTTCCTTGCCTCTGGATGTCAGTAATAGTTTGGAGTGATGGTGGGCCCTGACCTGCTTTGCTTGACACTTCTCTGTCAGAAATGCACAGCACTGGTGGATCTGGGTCACGTCCCAGTGCCCGGTGCTGAGTCACTCTGCTGGCTCTACCTGTTCCAGCCACTCACCGAGCTGGTTTGCCAAAAGACAGAGCAGTCCAGTGAGGGGGAGGGGGAGACCCATCTTTATTGATTACTTAATCCTTCCTTTCATCCTTTCATCTTCCTTTGTGTGCATCCATCCTTTCTACCTCAAAAATCTCCCTTAATTTTCCTACTTTCACTGTCAGTATGCAGTTGTTACAGTTTATGGAAGGCGATTGGTTTTCAATCGAAGATTTATTCGTGTATGTTTGTATTTAAGCAGGCAGTTAAAAAACAATCACATGATTTGTATGTCTTCATTTGGCTTGGCCATGTTGACTACACTGTCAAAATGTTCACAGCAAGCTTGTCAGTTCTTATCTTTGTGAAAAAGACTAACTGAATATAGAGCTGAGAGTCCATTTTAATCCTTTTAGTCCTGCCCTCTCTTATCCATTCTTACCACAAAGCAAATTGTCTTAGCGATCCAATGGGTTTATTGCAGAGTAAAAGTCAAATGTTCACAACATAGAGTTACCCATTCTATTGCACAAAAAGTTATTTTAGTTATAGTTTTGTGTGTAATAAAATCCAGTATGATTTCTGTATAATCTCTCAAATTTTCTCTTGTGCACAAAAAACACATTATTTTCCAGCATTATCCAGTTTAAGAATGTTATAGACCAAACCTGCATCTGTGCATGCAACACAAATGTATCTGCAATTTGACATGTTACGGTCATTTGTGAAATATGACACTGCAACCACTTGCAATGGACCCCTAACCATTAACCCTGAACTAATCACAAGGTTAGAAGCAGAGTGAAGTTAGTGTAACAAAAAACTTCAGCCCACTTTTTAAAAAGATCCTGGATGTTAGAAATATATGTTACTGGACTCTTGTCAATGGTTGCCAGACCTGGACCATAGATAATCAACACTGTCAAATGATTTCCTGCTGTACCCAGTAACCCAACAGAGACTGTAGTGATTCTCACTGAGTGCAGCTTGAACATAAAGTGTAACATGTAACATTAGAGGGCAGTAGAAATGGCCTGGTGAGGTGCACAAGGTTACACATTACAGCAACACCACGGGCTTGTCAGGCATTTCTAATCCACATATGGCAGTTTATTGATTTCTCTCTGTCTCTGTATCAGGTTAAAAAAAAACAACAACAAAGAAACTCACATAAGTTGTATCAGCCACCATACATTTTCTAAAAAGGTTTCATAAGCAACAAATGCTGCCCTGAATGTAAGAGCTTGTATGAATGTCTCAACCTATGAAATAGAATATGTAATCCATTAAGTGAAGTGAACTGCCAAACCAATTCAGTGTGTTGAATGTTTTCGCTGGACATCACACTGTGCTTGATTATGTCCATACCAGTTTCAGGACTGTTTCTATAAAGCAACAGTGGCAACAACTGAATCACCATCTTTCACAAAGACTTGGGGTGTTTTGTAGTTGCCCTCTCGTCATTCTGCGGGGCCTTTCTCGCACATCGCAGTGGGTTGAAGTGTGTGTGTGTGTGTGTGTGTGTGTGTATGCTGAGTACAAAGCATTGAGGAGCTGCCAGTGCCTGTGTGGTGGACATATGGCAATGCCATGGGCCAGGGGCATCACTGGGGAGGGGTGTGTGTGTGTGTGTGTGTGATGAATCTGTGACAAAGTTAAGGGATTTAATGAGGCATGCAGGGGGTCAGCAACAGAAGGAGGTCCCGACACTTGCCCAGTGAATCTCTATAAGTGCATCTGAAGGAGGGGCCAGTTTGAAGTCCTTGTTACTCCAATACAATAAGACCCCCACCTCCCTTGTCTCCCCCACCCACCCTTCCTCTAACCCACACTTCCCATCTCAATTCTTTTGTCCACCACCTTCACTTCAGTTTCTCTTTCATGGACACACGTACAAATACAGACACCAAAAATACTTATATAAGCAAGTGTACACAAAGTTTAATATATATCTAAAATGCTGAATAATAACTACACCAAGCAATGTGAGGCTCAGTTTGGTTGTATGTGTTGGGGGTTGGGTGTGTTTATATGTGTGTATCTGCTGTGTATCCAGGCTGGATAGATTCCTTTTTTATGAGTCCTGCTTGCCTCACTCTGAAAACATCAGCTGGAATTTTGTCTTGTATACCAAATGAGCCTTACACAGAATGCTCATCTTTGCAAAAATAAAGACGTTAATGGTATATATGGTCATCTGTGGGAAACTGCATTGCCTTAACATGGTATAATTCATATGGAGCATAGCTGGATAGGAGCGCTAGTGTTATTTTACAGAGAAAAATGTCTGCAATGTTCTTGCTTGTGGTTATGGTGGCAAAATGTGTAATTAAAAAAAATGCAGAAATTGTTAATGGTTTTGAAAGATTGTAAATGCTTATTTGTTACTAATTTATATAGGGAAAAAAAACTCTTTCTCTCGTTCCCCCTCTCCCTCTCTGTTGACGTAACCGGACGTGAAAAGCTGGGATGACAATCTGCCACAGCACTTTAGAGTCCTCCACAGTTAAACAGATGTTGACAGGCCAAGACAAAAGGAACACAAAGAACACTCTACAGATGATGTAAAACAATATTCAGATTCGTTAGGATATGCATATACTCAATTTGAAAGACATTTTTTTTTGCCAGTTCATCTCAAACTTTTATGGAATTCATTTGTGGAGCCTTTCTCCCTAGCTTTTATGCAATGCTGGCATTACTAAGCCATTGTGCAACTGTGTGAAATCAGTTTTGCCTTTGTTAGATTTTCTGAGACTGAGTCTTAAACTGAGTCAAATAAATCAAACATCAGCACACCATTTTTAAAAAAACAAAAAAACAAATCTTGCCTTTAAGGTCTTGTGGTATGTTCATGTAGGTCTGTGACTGCTGTCCATGTGCCTGTAGCAGCTGGACAGTAGGTGACAGATGCTTCAAGCTGCTATTTCCAGATGGTGGCTAAGAAAGGCACTTTTCACATCTACCTGCCAGAGAACGATCATCAGTGTCCAATATGCTAGACTCAGTTGGAGTATAACACAAACTCAGGCGGTTTGCACCAAGAAGTATGCATGTGCGCCTAAGAGAGAGAAGGTGGGGGTGGGGGGTCGGAGTTGGTGAAGAATGTAGTATTTCAGCCTGTCATACCAGTCAGTCAGTCCCCCTGTCAACTAGCCTACAATAATGTTGTCCTACACACTGCAGCATTACATCTCCTCCTCGTGGTTGGCTTCCTGTTGCGTTTGTTGCTTGTTGTTTTCAATATGATTTGACCTGCCATACCCTTTACATGTCAAATCCCTATGATTACTGAACTGAAATCAATGGTATTATTTTGGTACCAAACAGGAGTGACACATTCCTGTGTCAGGTGTAGTTAGAATGTACAGGTAAGCCACAGAAAAGCAGTCTTTATATAGAGCCAGCCGTTCAACTATGTTAACCACACAGCTGACAAGACAGCTGCTATGCTAAGCTGTCATGTCCTTCAGAGGGTTTGCAGGTAGTGGAAATGACAGATGGGTAATCAGAGATGGGGAAAAAAATAATCTGAAACCTGTTTGACAGAGAATGCTGATACCAACAGGTAGCTACAAGATGCATCTCTCCCAGCCCATCACAGTCTAACTCATATACTATATACTAACTGAGTAAATGTTATGCTTCCTGAATTATTGTGTTTTTCTTTTTCTGTACCAAACAGAAAATTTTTTAATGCCTTTATTGGACAATGACAGTTCAAAAAGAAAGAGAGATGGTGAATAACTTGTGAGTCTCTGGCGAGATGCAAACTGGGCATGTGGTGGTTCATGACCTGTGACTTAACCCTTAGGCCACCCCAGCTATTACAGTATAGAATATGTAACAACTAAAACTATGTGGGTAAGAGGAAAATCGTGGTTAAGGTGAAAAGATACAAAAGTCAATATGGACTAGTCGTTTGAAACACAAACACAAGAATCTGGAGCCAAAGGCAAAACACTTACACACCTATCCATCACCCTGAGCCATCACCTTTTACTAAGCTATATGAACTTGCTGCACAGGCACTGACATTCAGAGTTAATCACTAATGCATAATTGCGTATGAATGGAATTTGTGGGAGGCAGAACTGGTCTGTGTTTGTGTATGTGTGTGTGTGTGTGTATGTGTTGCATAACAGAATATCCTGCTTGAATAGCTTTCAGGTGGATGTTATTAAAGTTGACACTTTTGTCCTTCTATACCTGTGAGGACTGTCATTTTCTACCTAATCCCTTACTTTTCACCTTTACTTAAAACTAATCTTAAACTTAGACTTAAAACTAAGTCTTAACCTTTAAACGCTCTTGTAAAGATGTGAGGCCTGCCTAAAATGTCCTGATGTTACAAAATCATCTTCTCTTTGTAGGCGTAAAAGTCATATCAGCCCTCACAAAGACAGACATTCAAGATCACATAAACACACAGAGGAAGAGGTAGAGTTGCTGCCCCAACAGGTTGGGAAAGACCTCGGACATGAACCCCCTGCAGGCTCCTCCTGAGAGCTGAGCTATCAGTTTCTATTTCTCTGTCCATTTCTATCTTCCTTCCCTACTGTAACTTTCTCTCCGCCTCCCCCCTACCTTTTACTCCGTCTGTTTTGTCCTTGCCCTGCCCATGCCGTCTTTACAGTGCCAGAGGTCATTTCATTTCATGTATAAATAATTCACCAGGGGCCATGCAGTCAGCGTACAGTGGCTGTCTTAAACAAGCAGCAGCTTTGATTTAGCTCTGTCACCAGAGGCATAGTGAAGGTCATCTCTCCCCAGTGGACGTTCCTCTGCAGCCACGATGGCTGCAGCTGACACAATTTACAACTGGAATTTTATTACAAAGGCGCAAACACAGTTTTAGTATGTTTTTATATAAAAATAGAACTGCCTGACAAAAAAAACAGGTTTCGAGAGATGTGTTTCCCGTAGCTCAAGCTGCCATTAAAAGCAAACAGCATCTTATAACCATCTTTTCTCTGTCATTCTGGTTGGTTTTGTTGTAAGCTGGTAAAGGAAAAGTAGTCAGCTGTTTCAAGTTCTCTGCAAAATTGTTTATGCTTTGATTAACTTAATTTTGTGGTTTGTAAGACATAGCACTGTTCCAAATATTTCTGCTGACTTTCTGATTAGTCCCCATTAATCTTCGGTTTAAAAAAAGTTGAACATGAAGAAGAAACAACAGTGTGCCCTGTTCTTTCTGAGTTTGTTGTAACATTGTTTCATTTTTGAAATGAAATGACATGACTGCTTGAGTCAAGAAATTCAGAACAATTTCAGTGTCATTTCATTACAGTATCTTACACCAGGGAACGGCTTAAGTTTTCAAAGAGAGGAATTCACTTCTCACTGCGTGTTTCCTTGGAACCTACAGGGCCCAGAGGCTTGATCAAGGTGACTGCCTACAGAATGAGTTTCCATTGCTAATCTAAAACACACACTGTGATTACGCACTCCTTGGAAGCAACCACTCTTTCACTGACCAGGCTGAGATAACAGGTAGACGAAGTGAAGAACTCTGTCAATGTAATTTCTTTGCTGTGAGGATGGTTGGTAACAGTTAAAGTTCATGTGATAAATATATGTAGGGTGTGTGCATTTGTGTTTTTGTATATTGGTATGCATATTAAAAACATAAAGATAGCCTGTGATTTAAGGTCTTTCGGAGTACTTCTGCATATGTGAAAAGAAGTTGTATAAAGCCTTTTGTGGCGTCACAGGGAGCATGTGTTTGAAGTTGAAGACTACAAGTATGACAATCACAAAAATCTGTGGGTATGGAGTTAGAAATAAGTGAGCTTACTAGACCCTTGTAACCCCCTCCTCACTGTAAAACAACAGCGGTTGTTACTGCTCCAGAAGGCCGCTCTTGAAGCTTGGGTGAAAAGCTGAGCATCACAAAGAAAGACAAGACATGATAATCATGTCGATACTGTATGATGGTGCACATTTCCTCTTCTGGAAGATATTCATATGTTGTGTCTAAATTCACACACTTCCATACTCACACTTGCTATTTTGCTGAGTATGGAAACATGCAGTGCACCACAAGTCCCAGGATGGTGCATTCTTAACTGTCTAAAAGTTGAACGTGGAATGACGAACTCTTCTTGCCCTTGCCATCTTGGCTACGTAGTGGAAAGGGAGGAAGCACGAACAAGAAAGTAGCCGTCCGATATTTTGGTTGGCGACACTTGCAGTCACATATTGTGATCATCATTTCTGTATACAGCAGCTGTATACAGCTTGATTTGACACAACACTACCCTGTCAAAATGTATGCACTACGCCAATGAGTATGCTGTGTATAGAGTGGCGACAAAAAAGCGCAACAAATCGTTATTCGTCAGCACAGCGCGCCGGGAATTGAACAATATCATCCGGTGTTAGAAAGAGCGCCGTTCATCATCGCAAAGTTTGTCAGTTTTGAAAGCTGCTGGCAGTTCGCCGAACCACAGACCGCAGTCGTTATGTAAAAGATCACAGTCCAGGTTCGAAGAACGATGCAAGGAATTTCTGGAGCATCAATCAACCATTTCCGCATAGCCTGCAACAGCCGCATATTGAATGTTGCCGCCCGCAATGAAATTAGTTATGCCGAGCCAACGAAAATGAGATTATATTCCACTTTCGGTGATGTCGAAGCTCAAATAGGTTTCAAAGCCTTCGCAGTAAAGCTGACCAACCAGGCGTGAACATATATCTTGCTTCTCGCATGTATGTACAGTCTCTCTCTTCGTGTGGTGAGTGTGTGCGTGTGTGTGTGCGTGCGTGTTGTTTGTTCGGTCTTTCCGGTTGTTCTCGCCCACAGTTCGGAACGCCATGCGAACACAGCTGGTGGCCGATAATTACGAAGCCCTTTTACAGCGCGAAAGAGCTGCCGTCAGCACAGATACTAACAAAACAGTTTCGTCAATACCGTCAACACAAACAGCACGCAGGCACACACAGTAGGGCCGGGCAGTTGTGGGCGTTCATCAGCTGGAAGAAAGTTTATCAGCAGAGCGAGCAGAACAGAGAGCAAAGTTCTGCCTGTGTGTGCGTGCGGTTGCAGGAGGCGCGACGCAGGAGCGAGGGCACAGCAACCGTCCATTGACTGGTTCCCATGGATCAGCATGATCTGCTGCCACGAGCCTCCCACCAGGCTTCCGCCTGCCCTGCACGCACGAGCCACGCACTTCAAACCAGCTTGAGCTGATTGGGGGCGGAGGGCAGCCACTCACAGTCGAACAAGAGGAGAGAGAGCACAAGAGGCTAAAGATTATGTCCAGAGAAGAAGCGAGGAGACAGTACCGAGTTAATGTGCAAGCAGGGTCAGAAGGGCGGAGGGCCCCGGTATTCCAGATCTTTCCACAGTTAAGCCGAAATATTCTGATATTGGCGAAAGAGTTCAATACACCGAGCATATAGACCAATCAGCACTGGGGTGCGGGTTTCATACAAAACCGGTATCATATACAAACAGAAATATAAACATTATGTTTTGTCATAAGCTGACTTGAATAGAACTTTAATTGATTCTTTCATTTAACAACAAAAAACATGAATGTTGAATAAAATAAAATGACCAAAAAAAGGAGTCACGTTCAGAATGTAAAATGAGAGCATCTGCATTAAATCTGGTTGTTTTAACCAAGATAATGCTGCAAGACGTTTTTTTTTTCAACTACATTTAAGTTCCCTGTTATAGGCTAACCTGCAATTTTGCAAATTTTCCAGTTAATTCCCATATATTCCAGTTAATTCCTATAGAAAGTTTTCAACTTTCACAACCCTATGTGCAAGACACCCAGAGAGAGAGAGACCTAATTGGACAGAAAAATAGAAAAGTCATAGTTTTCTGATGCAGGCACAGTTTGAAGCAGGAGATGAATCCATAAAACACATTCTTGCTCTTTCAGCATGTCAGTTTACTTGGTGTATCCTCTCCTGACTGACCGTTTAAGAGAACATAAAGGGAAAGAGAGGAAGTCTCTGTGCAGCAATCATAATAAAAGCATTAGACATCAGTGTGTGTGTGTGTGTGTGTGTCTGTCTGTCTCGGGATGAGATAAAGTGAAAAGGGAAGAGTGAGTTGTTTGTTTTTGGCCATGACTTGTCTGTGTTTTCCTGTCTGTACTTCTGCTCTGACACCCTCTTGCTTGAATAATAAATAGTGATCAGCTGTTGCTGTAATTTGGCCACCTGACTCTTATTATCCACTCAGTCAGCTGAGTGGATGGAGCCAGGGAATAAGAATATCTCTTATATCATAGAGCATTTCAGATGTCTGAGCAGTCTTCCCTCTCACACTCACATCCTCCCCGTATGTTATCTCAGTAATGGACGAAACTAAAAGATTCCTTCCCAGGAGCACACAGGGCTTTGGAGTCATTTAATATAACTTCCCTCTAGATAGGGGAAAGGTGTGTAAATACACTTATGTTAAATATTGCCTCAGGCAACTTTGTCAAGAGGTAGAACCAGTTCAGTGCATAGTGAGATGCCTCAGTCCTCTGCTCAAATATGAACAGTAAAGCTGTAAAGGTCCTGAAAGCACATTTTCTCAATCAGCTTCTTTCTATGAGCAATAGAGTCCTGAATAAACAAAGTATTATCCCACAAAGTTAGAACAGTTTTGGGTATTTCACGTGAGAGATTTTTTGCGTTTGAGCCTTTGCTGGATTGAAGTGGGCAGAGCTCAGATGGAAAAAGGTGACGTTATGTACTTCCATGCACTAATCAGGATTTAGAAATTTTTGAATCCAAATCTGATGACAGCTGTGGGGTTGTTTTTGCTTATGTTGCCAGGCCACCATCAGCTCGCCTGAGGATGCAGTTTTTGAGTCTTAAACTTTTATCTACAGTACAATCTACAGTATATGGTAACATAATATAAGATTATATAGAAATCACAATAGACATTTTTCTGCATAATGAGTACTTTTACTTTTGATACTTTCAAGTACAGGTCTGATGATAATACTAAAATAGAGTGTTTTTACATTGTTGTATTACTGTAACTTAAGTAGAGGATGTGAATACCTCTCCCACCACTGTGCAGTCTACAGTATAGTAAATAGTGAGTGATTTCAGACACAGCAACAGATGAATACTTCAGATTTGAAACCAAGTTTCACAGATGCTTTAAATAGTCAATGACCTGTATTTAACTCATTAAAGATAAATGTAACATATCATTGATTATATAATCACATTCCTACATTTAGCTGGAACTTTGTAATCCTGTAGTTACACTGTTTGTCAGGTTAGTTTGAGCACACATGGTGAGGATGATTTCATTTCTGTATGCCACTGTTACAAATGTACTGAGGGACTATACAGAATCACTTGTTACTTAATACTGTGGGAATATTCCACAGGATACTGGCTTAAATTGTTGTTTATTTATGCTGGTTTATCCCACTTTCACCCTCTACTGTACTTCTCATTCATGCACTTGTGTATTAACGATTAATTAATTACGATTAATCAACCATTAAATTATCTACAGTATATGAGTTTGTTTTTGTTTGTTTTTTAACTTGAACGGTGAGTTCTAGATCTGCCCAAAAGAGAAAAAACACACTTGATCTAACAGGTCAGTGCCTCATGAATTTCCTCATAATATAGCCTTTGGATTTAGTTCACGTTTTCTTTTTCCTCTTGCTTCTCAGAGGCATCAGTTGGGGATAGCGAAAGCCTGCAGGCTAGTCTTCACACAGGGAAAAAAGAAGCTGGAACACAGTCTGAGCTTTGTGCAGGAGCTTGCATATAGAGCACATAGTGTTAGGGTAACCAGGCAGTGCAGCTGGCCTTTCGCAACTATGCAACTTTAGGGCAGTGTTTAAATCAAGATCCAAAAGACAAGGACCCTGTTCTCCCACACTAACACACACATAAAAAGGAAAGAAAGTGAAAGGAAATGAAACAGGGCAATGTGGAAATGATGAGCCTTAAACATAAGACTTGAGGAATGACCATGATCATTTTGGCGAGAACAAACAGCAGTAGTTACAAACAAACTCTGAAAGAAAGAAATATTTTATCATGGCAGTCTACAACTCGTACCGTAATTACCATTCTGCTTCGTTTGGTGGTCTCCACTTCATTAACAACACTCCCTTATATCTTTTATTCAGTGAAGTTGGCAGCTGCCAAACTGACTTTTTCAGAAATACAGTCCTCAGTTTTAAAGTGTTGTCTATTTAAATTAAGTTAAAAGTGATACAGACCAGCTGTTGCTGACATATGAAAATGGAAAAAGATACTTTTGATATGAAATGCCTTGTATATGTGTTGTCTCAGTTGATTGAAAAAAATTTAGATATTATTTCTCTGTAAAACCGATGTTACATTAACCCATGTTAGATATGATTAAGTTTACAATAAACTGTTTCCAAACCAGCAGCCTGTGGCAGCAAATCACACAGTATTTTAACTAAACTCTTTAGCAATAAAGAAGAAAAACTTGCCAGCAAGTTCATCCTCTTCTCCCCCAAAACCCTCTCCAAAACATTCCTTTAATAAACGTGCAGTGCTGGACTATTTTTTTTCTAAGAAACCGGAGAGAGCTGGTATGTGGATGGGCCCATTATGGAGCTAGTTCTGTGGGAGGTTTCTGTTATCACTATCAGATCTCCTCTCATGATCTGACCAAGGAGTTATTTCAAGGTTGGATGACTGTACTTTACAATTGCTGACCCCTCCTCCTCATTCACTTACATACACCTCCCCACTGTCCATATATGTGCATGCAGAAATGCACAGAAACATTCATTCAATTTTACTCCCTCTTGTTACTGCATGTGCGTTAGCACCTGCACGACAAAGCCCCTCTAGTCTCTGACATTAGTGTGAGCAGCAGGCGTGGCAGCATTCTACAAGAAGGCATCAAGTAGGTGTCAAAACATGTTTATCCCTGCTAACTGCTATCCGGCTCTACTCAACCCTGATTGCTTGTCTAATTTCAGCCTGTGAAATAGCCTCAAAATGTCTGCTGCCAGAGGAGAGTATCTTTGACATCTTTTCCTCTGTGCAGCATCATAGCAGTTGCTTTCATCCCAGACCATCCCTCCCCTACCCCCTCTCCCCTTTCTCTGCCTCCTGCAAGCATTCCTGCCCCTCCCCCCTTTAGCTCCCCTTGCCAGTATGGATCTGCAAAATGTTGGCAGGGGGTGCTGCTATGGCACGGTACCTCGGCAAAAGACACGGTGATGTGGGTGTGAGGGAAACAGGTGAGGAATATTACGTCAGAAAATGCCCTGATTTCTCTTGGTACAGTGAAATTCTTTTGTTCGCCCCAATCATGACATGAAGGCTCAGGTACAACAGCTAGTCACGTTCCACCGACTAAAATATTTGTGATGCGACCAGAGACCTAAAGGACATTGCTCTTTGTAGATATGAATAATCAGCCAAACTCTGACCCACTGGGGCTGATATGAGCAGTTGTGACAGTGGATGTCAACAAGTGGTTTGAAATTAACAGAGCCTTGATCTTCTAACGTTGCTCTGCTTCTCTTGAGACTGTAGCAACAAAACAGTAAGTCTTTTGTGGATTTTATGATTCATTAATCAGAGAGTCTGATGCAAGCACAATAAAGCTTATAGTAACCCACTGCCTCATACAATAGTGACACACTTGATGCTGAGAGAGTGCATGAAAAGAAAAGAAGATCACTGTAGGCTATAACAATCTCTTTTTATTCTCTATTCCGAACAATCAATTTAAAATTAACAGTCCTCACAGGTACCATTATTATAAAAGGCCAAAACATTTTTGTCATCTCTGCATATAGTCATAGAAAGGATATACGAAATTCTAAATCAGATAATATACTAATAATGAATGCTGTTCCAATAAACCACTTTGTAATATTAATCGGGTTCACACACAAAGACAGATTTATTCGTTTCATTCATTAATATCATATTTACTGCCCAGTATTTTTTGCTCTGCTTTCATGTTTCACTGTCTGTCTGCACTCACCCCTCAAATTCCAAACTCAAGCCTCCCCTCTGCACTTCCATCTCACTTGCTATCTCTCTCTCTGTCTCTTTCTCTCTCTCTCTCTGTCTCTTTCTCTCTTTCTATCCTCAAGTGGTTGCATTTCATTTTTGGTTACTCATAAAGAAAACATCCTTTTGCCTGAGTTACCACTATAGACATTGCAGCATTTCAGAAAGCCTAGCTGTGTTTGTGATACCTTGATGGCTTTCTCGCACCATTCGAGGATTAAACTGAATTCACACTGATTTGAAAGATGGCTTCTGATCAGACCGCCTGGGTAACCTCAGTGCTGAGACCTTCCACCATGTCGGGGACCACGTCGGGAACTTCCTGGATGTCCCCGCTAAGGTTCACATCCTTTTTCAGTTCAAAGTCACTCTGCTCCTTGATGGGCGTCTCCTCTGGCTTTTCACTGCCGTTAACACATTCCTCTGTCTGCCCGGTGGTAGCGCCAGCGGAATCTGTGCATTCTCCATTCACAGCTGGAAGTACATCTACTTCTGCCACATCCTCTGTAACAGAAGGGCTCTCTAAATCTCCATTTTCCATCTTGGTTTCGACCTCAGGCTCTGGGCAAGGCACCTCTTCTGCTGAGGCTTCAGGTACCTCTTCACACTCTGCAGTAATTTCGCTGGCAGATGCAGACTCTGAGATAACAATCTCAGGGACGGGTTCTGATTCTTCTGGCTCAGCTGCCACCTCAGTGCCGGAGGCAACAGATTCCACCTCCTCAGGTTGAGAGAGGACCTCCTCTGCTGCAGTCTCCACAGGTGCATCTGCTTTTGCTTCCAGAGTCTCAGATTCAGTAATGTCAGATGTAGGTATGATTGGTTCTGGCTCAACATCTTGTACTTGCTCCTCTGCTGGGGGCTCTACTGCATCAGCCTCTCGCTCAGGCTCTGCCTCTTCCTCTTGCTCTGGTTCTGGCTCTGGTGATTGTTCTACCTCTGGTTCTGGGGCTTGCTCTGGTTCGGGTTCTGGTTCAAGTGCTTGTACTGACTCTGGTTCCTGTTTTAGTTCTGGCTCGGGCTCTGGCTCAGGGGTTTGCTGTGGTTCTGGGGCTTGCTCCAGCACTGGCTCTACAGCTGGTTCAGCCACTGGCTCGGGTTCAGGGACAGCAGCAGGTGCCACTGCCTCCTCCACAGTTGCTTCGGGCTCAGTAACAGTCTCTGGGATGGGCTCTGGCTCTTGGCCTTTGGGTGCTTCCTCAGTGCTGGCTGGAACAACCTCTGGCTCTGGCACAGATGGTGGAGCTGCAGCAGGTTCTTCTACAGGGAGCTCTTCAGGTGCAGCTGCAGGCTCAGGTTCAACCTCACTTTGTACAGCTTCTTCTTGTGCTGGAGCAGAGACCTCCTCTGCTGCTGCTTTAGCCTCTGGGAGCTCTACTGGGGTTTGCTCCTGTACCACTGGGGCTGGTTCCTCTGCTGCTGGAGCAGATGTCTCTGCTACTACAACTGGTTCTTCTACTACTGGAGCTGGTTCCTCTGCTGCTGTAACTGGTTCCTCCACTACTGGAGCAGATTCCTCTGCTACTGGAGCTGCTTCCTCTGCTGCTGCAGCAGGTTCTTTTGTGACTGGAGCTGCTTCCTCTGCTGCTGCAGCAGGTTCTGTTGCGACTGGAGCTGCTTCCTCTGCTGCTGCAGCAGGTTCTGTTGCGACTGGAGCTGCTTCCTCTGCTGCTGCAGGAGGTTCTTTTGCGACTGGAGCTGCTTCCTCTGCTGCTGTAACTGATTCCTGGACTGGAGAAGCCTCCTCCAGAGCTGCAACAGCTGGTTCTTCTGGAGGTGCAGATTTGGGCTCTTCTGGGGCTGCAACAGCTTCAGTTACTGCTGCCACAGCTGACCCCACAGCTTCTTCTACCACATTATCTGCCTTAGCCGTCAACTCAGCCTCAGCTCCTGTGGGTGGGGCTCCATCCTCCACTTTAGCAGACTCCTCTGCACTAGCAACTGCTGTTGCAATCTCATCCTTCATAGCTTTGGGGTCGCTCACATCATATCCCTTCCTCTTCTTGCTCAGTTTGCCTCCCATGATGTCTCCTAGGAACAAGTAGATAAAATAATTATTTAATATGAGAAATAAAACACTGTTCATTTTGTCCAGTTTCATTAATCATCAGTGTTTAAACATTTTTCAACAAAAATGCAATATCTCCTCAAGACACAGTCAGACAAACACATTCATTCCTTTCATTCCTGACCAGTGTGTCTCCGGACTGTGGGAGAAAACTCCTCACTGGAAGACCAAAGCTGACTGTGTTCTAACCCAGCAACAGTGCTAATCGCTGAACCACCAGGTCACCCATGTTTGGAGGTGATTCTTTCAATTTACACATTTGTATGTTTACTTAGGTAGTCTTTTTTGGTTAGTGATACTGTCTAATCTAAAAGGTTTCTAAAGGGTTTGACTTAGATTCTTCAATTCCCAGAGGTTTTTTGTCAGTAAGAAGAATGGAGAGAAGTCTATTGTCTAGAAGTGAACCAGAAGTTCAATTAGGCTACTGCTCCCTGCCAAACACAGTTTGCCTAGAAAACAAATGAAATGCATGGGAACTTTATTGAGATCAGACAACCCCACAGACTCTCTAACCTTTCAGGAATGTCTGGTAAGGCCTGGTGCCAAATGAACCCACAACTCTGAGTTGAACATCTATGATGTAGATGCACAACTATTCCTCTCTCAGTGTGTCAAGCTACCACATATAGTGTAGTGAGTCTCATAAGACACATAGAGACAATCCAGAGCCTCAAATTACATTCACATAAAAAAAAACATCTAAATTACAAAATTGAATCCTCTGTATAGACCACAAATTGGTGTAAAACCACAGTAATCCTACTGACACATTCTGTGAATGGAGCAAACGCATACTACAGACATGTTCTTTGTGTTAATGTCACAACACTATCGTCGCTGTAGAGGAAGATCAAGTGATTGCCACAGATTGAAACTTCCCTTTGGTCACAGAATAGAGAACTGGAAGTTCAACTTTATCTTACTGACTGTGTTTCAGCTGACCCAGAACAAATCAACCTGTTTGAACATATGCATGCAACAGAGACTCCTTAAAGGCCACGATTCCACCCAGATCATAGATTATAGGTTTATATTTCATGCATTTTAAATGCAGTGTGTTCACTTGATTGGCCTTCTCGATTTGACAGATGCTGAAATTTTACGCAACACGGGTTGTTTTTCCTTTTTTGTCCAAAATGTCACAAGGTAGATAAGTTACCCTGCGGGTCTACGTGTGGGCACAGGTGCGAACAATCCGGGAACTGTCCATAGTGCTGCAATGGAGCAATCAAGACAGGATGCACCACACACCAGGCTGGGATAGGCTGCGTAACCATTACACCGATTTACAGTCTAATGAGCTGTCCGCTTGTAAAAAGAACTGTAAGACATTATGTCTGATTTTACAGTAACACCACCAGCCTAACTCTACTTTTAGGTGTACTTCAAATTAATAATACGTTTTTTTAATGTGGTTGATTTCTTATTTCCCCATTCCCCCATAATGTCTACGGCCTCCAAATCAGACAAAGCAAAATTTACAGTTTGAGAAAAAAACTAATATTTTCAGATCTAATCATCGCGGATTTGCTCTAATAGTTTGCAAAGCCAATTTTCGAGTAAATACCAAATTCCAATGTACAGTAGACTCAAGGCTTTATGCTCATATTAGAGAGATAAAGGAGACAGGCAAAGGTACGGCAGCATGTGCCGGTCGGTAACAAAGGATGGTCATTCCTCCCCAGCAGCCTCTCACTCTCAAAAGTAATGGCTCGGGCTAAGTTGGCAGCAAACACTCGTGCCAAACTGTACTATAGTGGTCTATAGGTTACCACACAGGGTAATTCCTACACCATACACTGCACGAACACTTGAATGATAAAAGCTGTGGAGGGGTCTCCATCCCCCATTTCCACCCACCCACCGCTGCTTCTCTCAGCTGCTCTGCCTTTTTTGTTCACGAGCATTTGAAAATGTCGTACACTCACACAGGCACATTAAAGAAAACGAGACTCGCCACAATAACGCGTTAATACCTAATAAGAACAACAACTTCATAACTTTGTTTTGCACTTTCTTTTTTTCGCCCAGAAATCCTTTTAATCGCCTTGTCTGCTTAAAACCCGAGAGAATGCACTGGGCTACTCCAAATTCAACCGCTGAGAGCGAGAAAAATAAAGACTCCTTCCTTTATTATGCCAGACTTGAAATGTACACATTTGCATAATAGGAGAAAGGGAATGGCAGAGAGAACAATAGGTCAACTGCAGCTCAAAGGCATTTTTTCTCACTCTCTCACTCACTTCTTTCTTTTTCTTTCTTTCTTTCTTTCTATTAGCATACAGAAAATCATAAGCATGTTTCAACAAAATAATAAAATAAATAAAAAATAAGACACCGTTCTGGTATAACTGACCTGTATTTCTAGAGAGTGATCAGTTGGACTTCTTCTCCAGGCTCCGGCTGGATGTGATAATGGAGGTAAACCTTTGGAGTGACAGCTGCAGATTCCGCCCCTGCTCTCCCTCCGAGGTGCAGCCTGGGACTGTGTTGTAACTGAGGAGTGCCCCTCGCAGTTTTCTAGACATCTGTCGCTATCACAATCCGGCCAACCCCACTACTGCTCCGTCTGCAATCTATACCCTCCCAATCTTTAACCCCTCCTCTCCCGCACACACCCACTCCAGCGCACTTCTCTGTACATCTGGGCACTGAGGGTGATTATGAGCGACCTGGCACTTATTTCACTCTATAAAATAACCCTCAACTTTATTTAAAAAATTACCAAAAGAAGTAATGCTGTAGGACATCACGTTACGGGCCCCCCCCCCCCCCCCCCCCCCACTGGAGTATTACTGTAACATAAATTATGCATAGGAGGCATTATGTCAGTAAATCCACTTGACACACACACACACACATGCATTAATCATCATAGAAAATTACAGTGATTTCTTGATGGGGCAGCAAGAAATGGAACAAATTTAACAGAATAATAAACTGATTTATTTGGTTTAAGAGATTATATGAAATTGGATTAATTCTTAAGCTAAGGTAAACTGTTGATATAGGAACATCAATGTTTGGACTGTGGGCCTCTGAATATGTCATGTTAATCATATGGCGTTATAAAAAGAATAAATAAATAACTAAAAAACACATGCATGAACAGGCTGCCTCTGGAGTATTTATGTGATATCCCACACCTGGTTTTAAATTGTTGTACGTTACTGTTCATGTTAGAAATATAAAGGACTAAAACCACTGACAAGTGTTCTGATGCATTGCGCCTCTTTGCTATTTGTCTTCCATGTGTTAATGGGACAAGGTTGGTCTGGGTGAGACTTTATGAAATTCAACAACTGACCCTTTCAGGTGAACATGTTGTCTCCTCCAACAACATTACACTGGCATACTGCTAGGTTTAGGTATCTGAAAAATATCTATGACTATCAGATGTAGTGTATTTTAATCAAATAAAGGTGATTTCACTTCCTGTAATCTCATTTAAACTGCTTGACTAATTTTCTTAGTGTCCACACAACCTCATATCTTTTCCAGTAGCAGTCCACTTGTTTCCACTTAAGAAAGAAAGGGGAGATTGGGTGTTTCCCTGACAGTTCACACAAACACATTTTTTTCTTTAAACTTTCTCTCAGTGAAACTGGAAGAAAGGCATTAGAAATCACACAACAAATGACAATCTGATTACATCACTCAAAACCCACCTACCTGGTATCACAAATGGCCTTTAAAAGCAGCCAAACAGGTTATTTTGTTCTGGTTTAGGCCTATATGCATATGTATACACTCAGGTGGCATTAAGGCAAAAATGTGTCTCAGTGCATATAATCATTATATTTTTGCAAATTATACATTTACAATACTTTTCATTTAACAAAACAGATCTTAAACTCAGACAGAATTTGAATGTGATACATGTGAGTCTTTCTTTTCTTTTCTTTTCTTTCCCCCCGTTTTGTTTTTCCCATGTAGGAATCTTTGCATAAACACACTTATCACTCATGTATGGAATGAATATCTGACCATATTATTGGGGAGACAGCACCCTCTCCTGTTGCAAGAGCTGATAGCACAACACCGTGTCTATAGAGAAACCTTGTTGGGTATTAAATTGAGAATGATATGAACACTGTAGATGTAACAATAACACAATTTTAATCTTTCATGCAAATATGTAATTACAGTTTGCAGTTACGTTGTCTATTTGTGAAATATCCATTGAAACTGTGTGCTTAAATGTTTCTTATTTTTTCAGTGTCTATCACCACATTAAAAAAGACCAGACAAGAGTATATATATATATATATTTTTTTTTAAAGGAACTGCAACACAGGAATACTGAAAAAACAAGACAAATGTCTGTTATTTGGTTGTTCTTTTTAGTCCTAGGTTTTGAATTTTAGAATATACTCTGCTATCTACACATTCTGTTTCCCAGCTATCTGTGAAAGAAAACAAGAAAATAAAACCAATCTTGTTTGTTTTCCCTGCTGGCAGCACTGCTAAATAGTGACAAAGGGGCAGCAAAGGCTGAGTTTCACATGATGCAAAAGCTCTGGAATGCATTCCCAGGCGTACAACCACCATCCCAGCCAACCACTCTGCTCCACATAGACAGAGGACACGCAGACATTTGGGGAGGCCTTGGAAAATCCACCAGAGTTATCATCATGTTAATGTCCAAAGCTCATTTGTCTGTGACCCTGACACAAAGGCTGAAGAGGTGGAGAAACACAGTAACAGGTGTTGGGTGCTACAACACGCTACGTGCCAATAGCTCAGTGTGTATGTGCAGGAATGTGTCAAACTGTTTAGCTTGTGAGGAATTCACAGTGAGAGGAAGGGTACAGTCCAAGCATGAATACATACAAAAATATTTAAGCTAAATATTTGACATTACACTTCAGGATTTACAACCGGTATCATTCTATATTTCAGACATCTGTGGTAGAGAATAGTTAGTTTTCAATGCCCATTCAAGCACACCAAGAATGTATCTGTAATACCAGGTCCGTGGAACAAGTACACTGCAACATGTCAAGATGTCTGTGATGAAAAAGGCCTCATTACCTCCTGGTATCACTGTAATAGTTTCCCAACCGTCCTTAAAAGGCAACAGTTTTGGATATTATCTTGGAAATTATCATATTAAGATAAGATAATCCTTTATTAGTCCCACAATGGGGAAATTTACATTCTTCAAAATGATATTCCTATAGGTTGAGTTGTTCAAATTCATGATAGAGAAATAATATGAAATGTTAATTATAGTGAAGTAAAAGGTTTGCCTTACAGACTTAACAAATAAAAGTTGAGCTCAAATGGGTGAGGGCAGATTTCTGCCCATTCAGTTTTCAGCAAGGTGATAAATAGCACCATCTACTGGAGACTTTTAATTGCAACATTAGTGAAAGCCATACCTGAATTTATACAAAATAAAACATAATTCAACACAAAGCACATGGTTATAAACAGTTTGACCTAAAATGTCACTTTTTTAAATGTCTGAAAATCAGTAATATTGATTTATTTATGATTTATTTAGTTCCTGTTTGTATCTGTTTGTGCTCCATTTATCACATCCAAAAGTTTTCAGATAAATAGTGTGTGTTCCTGACTGAATGTCATTATTATTAGAATGTTTATCACTGCTAAAGATAGATAAGTCTATCCAGTTGTCCTGCACTGTGACTGGCAAATTAGTCATTGTATCAAATGCATGAATTTGATGAAATTTGAAATATGTGCTGCATCTTCCCACCAAACCAAAATATGAGTCACTGTTGTATAATTCAAGTCATATTCATCTAATCCTGCCCTAAAGGTTTGGAATATAAAAACATCTTGAATAATGGTGAAAAAGAATGAGGAATATTAAATGGGTCCCAAAAATGCTTCATTTCAAATGTAATGTTGGGGTGACTGATGGAGTTTTTAAAAAAACAAGAAGTTTTAGAGAAACTTAAAACTGTATCTTTGTTATTTGGCAGAAAGTAAAGAAATATTTGCTGGACAGACTTCCCCTTTGACGTTTACTAACATGAAGACAGTGAGCATTCTGACCAGATTAGATAAAGCAATGCAGATGTAACTCAGCTCCTTTCCTGTTTCTGTCTGTTTGCTGTATGATGTATTGTGCTGCATTGTCATAGGTGTGGGTGTATCATGTTCTGTGGATAAATCGCAAAAGAGGCATTCTTCTTTGTGGATGTTGAACATTAGTGAAAAGTGGATTGGCACTTTGATAATGAATTAAAACAAACAATAAAAGGTAGAAAAGATTATTTATTGATAACATGGCCAGATTTCTTTTTTTCTAAGGATACCAAACATAAGTGTGTACAGTGCCTGTGACACCTCTCTGATCATTCTTGGCCCATAAGTTTATGAAACAATGACTGTGTGTTCAACTGTATCTATGGATACCTTCAAGGTATGTGTTTACCAGACTGCTGGGCAACCATGACACCCACTCAAACCCCATTTTCTTGCTGTGTGAAGTACAAATGTGCTCTAAGAAAGGGACTCCTGTTGACCAGTGCTAAACTGTAAAACAAAGTTTGTGGGATCAAGAATTACAGGTCAAATACACGCGGACTCATACATGACAGGAAGCTGTTTATGCTGTTAAGGTCTGCTGGACTTCTGGCCATAAGGTAATTGTTGATATCACACGGTGTTCAACCATCAGCTGTTAAAGGAGAAAAAACCTGCTATGACATCATTTATTGGCATGTGGCCAGAAGTACTGCTCGATTGTTTGAACCCGTTTGAACCAAAGAAATAGTCTACCACTGTCAAACCCTGTGTGTGTGTGTAGCTATAAGTATAAAGTTTTGTACAAATATCAAGTATTTCTTGTAATAATTATTAAAGCAATCAACTATAATAATAGTTATAGTCAAATGTGCAGAGGTGCACCGCGGGTGCCGGCGCGGCGTAGCGGTCAACGAATGTAACGAACCCTTGGCTACTTTGGTGAAGGCGGTGCTAGTGGTGCCCAAGCAGCAGGGCCTTGCCTTTGTGGTTGTAGAAAGAGAAGATGGCTCCCGTTCTGGAGAAACAGCTCCCGGGCGCAGCCGGGGCAGGCGAGAATAACAACGAAGACGAAGAAGGACAAAACCTGTGGCAAGTTCTCCTATTCTTTTAACAACTTCACGCGCGCCGAGGCCTTTCGTGGAAAAGCATAACCGCTACGGTTCTGCTTTGTCACTGCCGGTTCGTCCCAATCAAACACCGGCCCGGCTAGCAGTAACATTAGCACTAACTACTGAGGCTGGGCGGTCAGTGTGCTAACGTTACTTGTGTTAGCGGCTCTGCTAACGTCAGCTAACTGGGGCTACTGCTGATTAGCTTCATTGCAGTTAACCAAGATTGTCCACATGCGAGTTTTATTAATACAAAGAGTGTTGTTGAATTAACGAGTAAAGTTTGAGAGAGCCATTCATAGTATCAGGGGGCTTTGACAGTTAATGTCAAGACAACAGCTAGCTCCTTTATGCAGATACAACAAGCTAACAGGATCGTTAACGCAAACGTTAACAGGCTAATACCATAACCGACTACCCGAAGTATGGAGACAAGTAATGATGGCGTTAGTCAACGCTTATCAGTAGTGATCGTGCTGTTATATGGCTTCAGGTCGCCAGACTTCATGGATTCAGAACCTAAGCTAGCTATAACTACTTAACTCTAACGCGCCGGTCAGTGGAGATGACTTATCATTTCCTGTGTTTTGTGTGTTGTCGTGGACACATCACTGGGTCAGCTGTAGGTGGAATAATCTTAACTTATTTTACAATATCTTGCATTAATTGTTATGTAACGCTAGCTAACCAGTTACTGTAACAGTAGCAACCTGTTTTCTGAGATAGGGAGCTGTCAGTATACTACCTCACTGTGAATCTAAATGTTTTTCTTAATATATGTTTCTTGTTGTTTTAATGTAGGTCCTCAATACTGAGTGAAGTTTCAACAAGATCGAGTTCAAAGTTGCCATCAGGAAAAAATATCCTGGTATTCGGTAAGTGTTACTTAAGCCACATGTCTGAGAGTTTATGCTTCTGCAGACTTTGCAGTGCACTTTTGGTGTTCAGTCCTGAGAGCAGTGGAAGGCCCACAAACTGCAAAATGACACTCAATTCACAAAAGCTAGTGATTGCACAGTAAAACTTCTGACTCTTCAAACAGTCTGCACTTTCTGCTGCCTTACTCCCCACACTTTTGAGCTGAAGACATAATAAACACATGGATACAGTCAGGTCTTCTTGGGTGGGGTCATATTTATTTGGGTGGGCCTTTCAAAAATGTGAGAAACACTGCTTTCAACCAGGAAGACTTGTATGAGACATTGTAGCCTTTGACAATCATGAGACACGAGTGTAATCATGCACTTGAGATGGAAAGATTGCGAAGTCTAGATACGCTTTTAATGTTTTTTAATAGACAGTATGATGAAGTAATGACTTAATGGTACTAATAATAGCAGCTGTTTACCAGTACTCCTAACACTACTACTGAGAATAAATTGTGTCAAAGCTGATTAATAAAATTTTTGCAGGTGAGGATGGATCAGGAAAAACAACACTTATGGCCAAACTTCAAGGAGCTGATCACAACAAGAAAGGGAGGGGACTGGAGTATCTGTACTTAAGTGTCCATGATGAGGACAGAGATGGTGAGTTTGTCTGCTGAACCTTTTTCTGTGGTTGCTTTACAATAGCCTTTACAAAATAATAGCAGTTTAACTGTGTTGCTTGTATTTAATGAGTATTTTACTCATCCTTTGTAGACCTTACTCGCTGTAATGTGTGGATCCTGGATGGGGATGTATACCACAAAGGCCTACTTAAGTTTGCTGTTTCAGCTCAGTCACTACCTGACTGCCTAGCTGTGTTTGTTGCGGATATGTCACGGCCCTGGACCATAATGGAGTCACTACAGAAGTGGGCCAGTGTGCTGCGTGACCATGTGGACAAGCTCAAGATCCCTCCTGAGGACATGAGAGAAATGGAGCAGAAGAGTAAGTAGTTGTTGACTTTATCTACCTATTTGTGTCTCACATTGTGGATGGTGTCAAAATGAAACATCCAATTTAGTACCTCTTCAATGATGTGGGTACTGATAGTAAACATAAGGTTTTTGTTTTGCAGATTTAGCTCTTGGGATGTTTTTAGCTTTTAGTTATTTTGTTCTGCTGAACATTCAAAACCATGTGCCACCTTTTTAGAAGTATGGTATATAGCTGAAATCAAAGCTAAACTCAAGACTTGAATGAATTTGATAGATGAAAGGGTTACTGAGAGTTAAAATGCTATTAATGACATTGACTACCATACATCCAAACATATGTTTTATTAAAGCAGATTGTTGGTCAAGATTGATTGAAGTGGTGATTTGATAGGATATAATCATTTTTATATCTTAACATGCAGAAATCTGAGTTATAAATGGAAATGTGATGGGCATACATTTTGCTGGCTTATATATCTCAATAGAGGGAAGCAAACAGTACTCAGAGAAGGTGCCCGAAGCATCCCAGGGTGGAAGTAATGGGAGTCTTACATAATAAGCACCAGACTCCTTGCTGACTGGCTGCTGGGAAAAAGGAGAGATTGGTCACTGTGTAGCAAAGGCGAAGCACTGTACAACATTACACATTGTCATTGATGATTCTAGGTCATCATCAGAGAGGCCCATGATCCTCAGCTGTGTGTTGTGGCTGGAGGCAAGATCTGCAAATCAATGAGTGTGATGCACTCAGATGTTTCTCCCCTGTTAATTTTAGAATTGGTCATCTCTCGCTTATGAACAGTTCTTTTGTGTTTGGAAAGATTATTGCTCTTTAGACAAGTTAGTTCAGCCTGCAGGGTTTTACAAAAGGTTCTTCTCTGCCTTCAAAGTTTGCCTGCTGCTGTTACTCTTATAAGTCTGAAATGACTTGTCAGAAAGAGGTCAAATTGTTAAATTACTGCAGATGAATTTGATAGAACAGGTCTAGAAACGTTTTCAACACGTAACATGCTAATACAGTGACAAGTTGTGACAAGTTGTCTCGTGTGTTGTCAAACGTGTGAAAAAGAAAAGGGAAGCTGGTAGCCAAGTTATGACTAAAGCACATTGTTAATTACATACACTTACTTATACATGGGTCCACATTTTCAATTTGTTTCACTGACAATGATTTATACCAAACAGTAGCTAGGGAATATTGCCTGGAATTTAGACATCATGCTGTGTATTCAGTAGATTTTGACTGGAGTTGTAAATTTACAGTTGTAGTGTTTGTCTGTATTGTTTCAGTTTTTTCTCAGGTCTTCTCAATTTGGTCAATTCTTTAGGCTTAACTACTGATGTTTGTCAGATTTCTTTTGGGTCCCTCCTACTGTCTCTATTTGGCCAAATATTTTGACCCCACCCACTGACATGGTCAGATTTCCAGCTTAGCTGAGACTTGTCATCCACATAAAGCATCTTCCAGCATATCCGTGATGATCATGATCATGTGATGTCAGTAGCACACTGGTGAGGCCTAGTCAGATTACGTATTTGTGGATATGAGTGTGTGAGTAAGAGAAGCAGGCTGACAGACAGACTGGAAGTGAGTGCAAGAGGCTTTTTGTCCAGAGAGTCTTGCAGGCATCTTGCATCATAGTTCCCTCCCCTCCAACAACAGCGTCAGGGAGAGGAAGGGAAGTAAACTGCAGTCAGTGGGCCGGACGTTCTCACTCCTGCTATGCTGTAACTGAAGTAGGGTGGCTGCTGAGCCGTCTCAAGTCAAATTACAGGATCATGCGATTGCTGCCTGGACCACACATTGAAATCAAAAATCTTCTGTGGTAGTGACGCGACAGAGATTTTTTTTTAGCCACAGTATTTAGGAATGGTGTGTAGGTAAACATCTTGGGTATTTTGTTTTGACTCTAGGTCTGTTCCACTTAAATGAAAGGAAGCAAGTAACCTTACAGCTGTAAAAATGTTGTAACCATGAGGCAGGAGCATTAGCTAGTTAACAGTTAAAGACTGGTGTAAAACATGGGCTTGTCTTACAGCAGCCAGTGAAACCAAATTTGCTCAAATTTTGTTGGCCAGAAAAGACACTTTTAGAATTGTAGATAAATATAAGCTTTGGCTTTAGCTGATATCTTTGTAGAAATTAATATACATTTTAAGGATCTCTGTGATTAACACAGGTCTGATCTTTTGTGTCTTAAAAACTATCATCTTTAAGGTACAATATGAGAACTGAGTGCAGTATATTTAATTCATAGAATTCTGAGCAGTCCTTGGTTATGTGTGCCAATGTAGTTTGACCTCACCTTTGTTTGTAGAACAGATAGATTGGTCTTAGCAGGGCGAAGTCTGTCTATCTTTGTCTCTTTCACTTTGTACTTTAAAGTGATACTCCACCCAAAATGTCTGTCTAGCATCAAATGCTCACACCCTGTAGGCTTGAAAGCAGAGAGATCGATGTTTTCATGGCAAAAAGTATCAAAACCTAAAAATTACAGACTATGGAAAACATTCCTTTAATGTAATCCACTGCTTCCTCAGATGCCAGTGAAAATAGTTTTTGCTAGTGGTCAATTTTAAGACATTCTTAACACACATTTGCAACATCTAAAGATAGCTGGCCTTTTGTCTGTGATTTCATTAAATAAATCTCATAGTTGTGTGCCTTGTCTAGGCTCAGCAGCTACACAGGGGGTGTAGCTTAAAGTCTCAGCACTGGCAAGGATTACATGAAAGTCTGACTGTTCTTTAGCAGTCATTCAAATTTTTGTCAAATTAGGTTCAGATGTCCCTGCTATATAAACCTCAGTGAGGGGAGAGAAAAGGTCAGATGTTCACACGTCTTCCCTTTGGATGGTGTAAAATCAGCATGTTAAAGTCCTGTCCTTGTGCCCATATTTGCATATCTGTGCATATGCACTGGATTTGTGTAATCCTGTCGCCAAGAAGGGTTTCCTTTTAGATTGCTTGTAACACCAGTTCTTGCCCCATATACTAAATCCTGTGTCTGAAAGTAAAGGACTTGGCTCAAAACGGCGAGTCTATTTGGCTTTGTGGGCTGTCCCCAACATTCCCGAAGCTCCTGAGGAAGTAGGCCAAAGCTTCCTGCATATAACCCCCCCCCCCGCAGACAGCTGGGGCAGCACAATAGGAAAGTGAAGGATGCAATGTATTTATCATTTTCTACTTTTCACCCAAGTTCTATTATGTGAACAGTGAAAAGTGTGATTAACACACTTTACTCCAATGAAACTAAAATAAGACAGTAAAGACTTATTGTATGTGCATTTAACATAGTTTGAGCACAGCTGCCGTATAAAACCAGATTCATAGTTCCGCATCAGGGTGTTGCAGACATTACAAGTAGCTCAGTAGCTTTACCAAAGGTGCCATCAAGGATGATGTGCAACCCAAAAAATTACATCTTGAGGGAGTGATACTAAGTGGAGACCACAAGAACTTTGATTTGTTAGCTTAATGATCTTATTTATAGTGTATAATTTTTTTAAATAAGCACCATAATAACTCTCCTCATAATTTGATACTTTATAGGACTTGGCTATTATATTCCTGACAGTGTTATTCTGTGTTAATCCTGAAAGAGTGTTATTGTGTGTTACCTTATCACTACACCCCTATTAAATGCGTGTTAGAATGGCTCATGACGCAGAGAGGGAACATTCAAAAGTGCAAACCAATTGGACAGCCTTTGGGGAAAGAGAGGCATTTTCATTTGATACAAGGAGCAGAGGGGCAGGTCTGCTGGTTAAATTTTTTTTCTCTTTTTAAGAGGTGTGAGACTTGCATGATCAAGCAGATAAAGACACTGGAAGCTGAACTAATCTTCATTTCTATTGGGCTTATGCGAGCTGTACTGTATATTCACTAATGGTCTGAAATCTCATGTTTTACTCCCTTTGTTTTTCCACTAGTGGTGAAGGCGTTCCAAGAGTACACAGAACCAGAGGATGCCACCCCATCCTCTCCACAGAGACGGGCCCCAACAGCAGGGGAAGACGAGGCTGTTGTGCTACCACTTGGGGACAACACACTCACATACAACCTGGGCATTCCAGTGCTAATAGTTTGCACAAAGGTAAATAATTCCTACAGCCCAAAAAGTCTGAAGTCAGAAACTCTATGTAGAGACAACAGATATTTTAAACGGAGGTTTTGACAATCTAGCAAAACTTTTCAGAGGTGCTTGTGTCTAAGGTAGGACATTTGCAAGGCTCTCTGACCTAATTCTACGTACTAGAGACCAAAGACCCAAAATAATGTTACCAAAATAAAATGGAATGGAATACTTACTTATTGATATACAGTATGTCAGTATTAATGCAGTACAACTTCTGATGCTTATAGGAGTTGCCATAAAGCAGTTAGACCATTCTCACTGCTTAAAAAGTCAAATTTCCCATAATTCACACATATATCTTTCAGAGCTTTGTTTTTAGAAATTATACATTCTGTTCAGAGGGTTTGTTTACTGCGTTTAGTCCCGTAACATGCTCTTACTTCAACATTATCCTTAGAAAAGTCGAGGGGCACTTATTAGGATAAGATCAATAGGCACACCCCCTAAGTAATGTCCTGCCACCCTTAGTTGCAGAATGGTTTTCCAGAACTTCTTTCGGGCCATCTGTGGTCATGGTCCATAGCCTCACTAAAATCCCCTTACTCTGCTTTTTTTAACTTCTGCAGCCACAGCTGTTGAAGCCTGTAGGTACTTCTCGCTACTTAGCCCTGAGTTGCTTGAGATAAAAGCAGAAAAGTCTTGTTTAACACCTTGACAGCTGCCTTTACTGCTGTTTAACTCTGGTGGCTTGTTGAATGACAAGCAAATCTGGGCTCAGAAGCTGCAGTATGTAGAGTCTGTCCATTTCCTGCTGATGCATTTTGTGTTTACTTTTATGTATGCTTTTACTTTGTTGTACTTTGTGGGACAGTATCCTCTAATAAAAAGCTACCATTATATTTGCTTGTTAACCCTGCAGGCAAAAACTGGTGCTGAAAAACAGTGCAGCCATCAGCAGAGCTTCACATGCTTGCTGTGACTAGCAAATGGTGAATGTTTATCTTGGGTGCCTCTGTATAGCTCTCTTCAGAATATTCAGCTTTGCAGAAGAAATTGTTCAAAGCATTATTTGCTATTTATCGACCTATCAATAGAGAGAAAGAAAAGAGAAATCTTCTGACTTAAGATTGTAAATCTGTGTCTGTCAGTCACTGTCACTGCCACAAATTCCTTGGTCCCCCCAAGAGTGAAAGTATGCCTGGTTGTGGGGGAAGTTCAGCAGGCAGAACATACAAAAAACTCTGCCTGTAGCCCCCCAAGGGCAAGTTTGCACTCATGTCCTAATGGCCCATGGTGTGAATTGGAAGGATTGACACCTCTGAAACACAGACTCTTACCTTGGTGTCCTCAGCGCCAGCTATATGTCCTGCTAATAGTTTTTGCATTTTCAAGGTGGAAGTGGAACATGTTGATGTGCATTGCACCTGCATTTCTCCCAGTCAGTGTGGATTGAGAGATTTTAAAGAATACTGTAGAATGGGCTTGAGATGCAGACAACAGTGTTATGTTCATGCATTTGTGAATGCTGACATTTTATTGTCTGTCATTAAAATATTTATCTCCTTCCCCCTCTCAATTTTTTTTTTTCAGTGTGATGCAGTCAGCGTACTAGAGAAGGAGCATGACTACAGAGAGGAGCACTTCGATTTCATCCAATCCCACATCAGGCGATTTTGCTTACAGTGTATCCTTTTAATGCATAGTTCTGTCACAATGGTCATTAAATTTATAACATTGACTGTTCAAACAGAAGTGGGCCATTCATCAGTTTTTTAATGCAGCTCATAATATTTTATTCTAAACGGTCAATTACCCTAAGAATCGCTGCCTTAACTGAACTAAACAGATGGAGCTGGCCTGATCTATACTTCAGTCAAAGAGGAGAAGAACCTGGATCTGCTTTACAAATATATAGTACATAAGATGTATGACTTCCAGTTTACCACACCTGCCTTAGTGGTGGAGAAGGATGCAGTGTTCATGTAAGTGTAGCTAGAGATGCACTAGTTTATTTAGTTCATCATGGCTTCTTTGGTTTTTCTGATGTAGTTAAAACATTCAAGTAATATCGTTGACAAACAGTGTGCGCTTGTCATCCATCTTTCAATTTTTTTGTTATCCGTGACTCACCAAAAACTGTATTCTCATTTTTATTCACAGGAAATACCATACAGAATTATCTCCCAACAGAATTTATAACATTGCACTCACTGTAATTGAACTGCCTATTCATTTTTTCAGTCCATCTGGATGGGATAATGAGAAGAAAATTGGGATTTTGCACGAAAACTTCACAACAGTCAGACCTGAAGATCCTTTTGAAGATTTTATCACAAAGCCTCCAGTACGAAAGGTATGACAGTACAAATACAACAAATACAAAATGTAAACTTTGACATTACAACCCAAAGTCCAAAGTCCTACGTTCTCCTCTTTTTTTGATGGCTTTCTCTCTGCTTTTCTTAACAGCTGGTTCATGACAAAGAGATAAATGCTGAGGATGAGCAGGTATTCCTGATGAAGCAACAGGTATGTGTCTGTTTTCCTGCATATTTCATGATTTCCTTCCCCAGCTAGTGAGATTAACAATGTGTTGATTTAAAGGCAAGCTTTCAAACTCCTGTCATCTCCTGATTAAGCTGGATAACATGAGAATGTAATGTTTTTAATGGTATGAGTATTATTTGAAGCGTGATAAAATTAACCTGCAAGATTTCTCAAAAACTACAGATATGTTTGGCTAAAAGAGCTAGTTAGCTGGCGATCCTGCACTAGTATTTTCACTGTAAAATAAATTTGTATGCTGCACTCAAAAACTTCCACATGACAAATAACATTGCCTTCACTTCCTATTTTGTGGACAAATAAACCAGGAAGAGGATTTTAAAAAGCACTCTGAAGCAATAGCTTCTCTATTTTTAAATGGACTGACTGTCCTATTATTTATCTAAATTAATACTGGTTTAATGTGCGATAACTGGTATAAATATATATGTAAATATATATGTATAAATATATATGTATAAAACTGGATTTCCTGAGAATTCCACAAACTTTCAACCACAAACTTTTGCTGTGTCCACTTTGGCCTTATACTTTCCATTTGAGTGTGTCTAGAAACCTATTGTTGTTTGAAACCATGCCTGAATCCAGCCATTCACTTTATAACTTTTTTTCTTTCCAGTCTTTGTTAGCAAAGCAGCCAGCCACGCCAACAAGAGGGGCAACGGTAAGTGTCTCAACATCCCTCAAATATAGTTATGGATTGATTTATTCCCTTTTCTTTGAACTGTATGATCTGGATAGACAAACTAAGCTTTTTGCTTGTGGTCACAGTCTTGTTCTGGTTTCTGTGTTACAGGAGTCTCCAGGACGGCCAGCCTCAGGGTCTCCCAGGCCTGCGGGTCGCGCTGGCCAGCCCACTGTGACCAGTGGCTCGCCTATGGCTGCTGTCAAAAAGCCTGACCCTAACATGAAAGGTGGGAGCTCAATGGGTGCTCATTTACGTTCATACCTAGTTATTGAGAATCATACTTTGCACTCCAGTGCAACTGAGTGCAAAGATTTCAAGATTGTCCTTCATCATCCACATCTATTGAAAAAATATTTAGGTCCCTGCAAAAAAGCTGCTTTGATCACAGTAGTTTCCATTCACCTTTTGATATTTTGGCTGTAATGTGAACCCCTCTCCCTTGAAATGCTGCAATACTGCCCCCAAGTGGTAACAACTAAAATAATTCACATAACAATAAATTATACACCTCCTGAGCTGGCCTCCCTTAGGCAGAAATATCGACTCTCTCAATCTTTAAGTGTAGCAGGAGGCTATTGTATTTCATCTTAAACTGAATGTTGGGTTTTAGAAGATTTGTTTCCACTAGTCCAAGTGTTGAGCAGGTAACTAGCATTTCAGTAATCAAGTGTGGTGGGTGATGGCTATTAAGTAAAAATATTTGCAACATATTATAAGCTTGTTTGTAATCCTTTTATCTTCAATCATTTTCACAAGAAAAGGAAGTTTCATTTATATTTAAGTGCCATGTTTCTCCTGCAGCGGGGGCTGCCAATGAGGGAGTGCTGGCTAACTTCTTCAACAGCCTGTTGAGTAAAAAGACTGGAGCCCCAGGGAGCCCAGGAACTGGAGCAGTTGGAGCCGGAGTGCAAGGGTCTGCCAAGAAAACAGGTACAACCTCTTAGTCCAGTGCTCTCACCTCTGCTCTCCGCGAACACACCCTCTCTATTTACAAACCTTCTTCCTTACAGGTTAGCAGTTGTCCTTTTATCAAAACCGTTTTAAAGCATTGTTGTTGACTATAGCATCCTGTACATTGAGATCCATCTTAGAGCACGAACTCCATGCACTGTTAGGCCAAGAGGAGGTAGAAACAAGGCCTTTTGTTGGTAGAGGCTGTGGACCATTTTCCTGTCTGGAGTTTTATCTCAACAGCCTGAAAAAGGAGGTTAAAACAGGAGAAAAAGAAAAGTTGTTCTCTTTGACTGAACTTCTGTCATCTGAGGAAACTTGTGACAGGCCTGTATGCACCAAACCTCCAACCATAAGTGCCCCCATGAAACTAATGTCACTCACTCCATGTCATATCCCACTGCTCTCTCGCTCAACTCATTTATCTGTTATTTTACTTGAGTAACCTCAACTGTTTCGCATGTCAACAGTTTTTTTTTTTTCAGCTCCAGCACGTTTTTTTTCCCCCTTTTGTTATATTACATAAATATAACAAAGTCAAATACTGTTTGTGAAATAGCTGAATGTACCCAATGAAATGTTGAGGGAAACATTGCATAACTCATCTCTCTGTCCTGAGCCCACTGACATGGATTTTTTGTTCCAGCGCTGAGCAGTGTTAACTCAGTGAGACCCAGCCGAAAGGATAATGCATGAGCACATGATTGCTTTGTCTGATGATTAGTTTTGCATGTGTGTTAACTGTGGCAGCGAGCCGCCCAACTCCAGCATGGGACCCGCATCACCATCCAGCCCCCATCCATCCGCTTGCTGGCCTAGAAAACTGTTATTTATGAATATGCACAGAAGCTACAGGAGATTACCTTTGGGCTTTGTCTCCTGTTTTTTTCCAAGGGCAGAAGCCGGTTTTGACTGATGTCCAGGCTGAGTTGGACAGGATGACTCGCAAACAAGACTCCATGGTTTCAGCTAACAACATACCACCGCCGACAGAGAACGAAGCGTGAAGGCAACAAAAACAGCTGCATCGTCCACTGCGTAAATACTCTGGAAAAATACATGTACATGTGAGCATAAAAAAACAATTGACCAAATTCCCAATGTCTATATCAGTCAGCACACACAGTGGTTTCACCAAAACGAGTTTCAGATGCTATCAGATATTTTGGTGTTCTGGTGAGATGGGAAGAGAGAGATGTGAGAGAATGGAGGTGTTAATGAGATAAGTGCTGAAGGCTTGGCTTTATTTCTGTCCTCTCTTCCACTGTAAATGTTATTTTGTGAGGGATGTCAGTTTATGGAAATGCGTGCACACTCCCTGGCAGCCAGCATAATGCGCTGGGCTGCGGGCCCCCCAGTTTCTGGGGTAAAACACCCTCTCCTCATGGGTTTTAAGAGTGGAAATATACTGGTCCTGTGGCCTCCGGTTCAGCTTATCTGATGGAAGGAATTTGGTTGTGATTGGAAAGGTATTTAAACTTTAAATATACTCACTGAGAAAAGTAATAAAAATACTTGCAAACATATGGAGTATGTAAAAAATGTTGGATATGATACTGATGTATTTATACAAAGTTCCTCCTTTTTATTTTATTTTGTGCACCAGTTATCGGTTTAAGGAAACATTGATCTGTATCACATAACATGTTAAAATGCCACTGACGTCATGACACTAATATGACAAGTCCAGATAGCTGACAGCATATCATCATATCATTTGCCCTAGTCATCTCGAAGGATTCTGTAAATATTAAAAAAAAATCTATTCAGGTTAACTTTGATTTTGTATAAAATGCAATTCTGTCCAAATTCTGAAAATAGCTTCTTTGACTAAATGAGACTGGTTGGGATTTCACAGGCTTAGAGGTTGCAATGGAATTGCTTCTTTAGCTACAGGTGTGTATATTTGGGGAGGGGGTTGGGCAGCATCTTTCCTACTATAACTCCTAAGTGCCTCGCACAGTTAGCTGTTTGTGTCATAGTAGAGGTGCTTGTCTGCATAAGAGGAAAGGCACTGTAGCACCATCGGTTAAAAGGTTTTTGTCCATTTCTTGTCATCCAAATAATTTATTTCGTTTTACATTTTGTTAATGTACAACAAGCCTGTGGTCTCTGCTATTTTTCAGAAATAAGATTTCTGTGGCCTAGTTGATAGTGTTCAATAGAGCAATAGATTGAATGCCTTCATAAAAAACTGTAAAGGCTGCTGATACTAAGAAGAAACCACATGATGGAACTTATGGGTCCCCCAGACGAACACTCACTGTGGTTGAAACCACTTGCTTTGCAGCCAAAACACATACAATGATTTGCTGTGGTTTGAACAAAATGAGATATTGTGTCCTTCAGTGTTCGACTGCACTGTCCTCTGGTTTCACGTGTTTTATTCACACTGTACTTCGCATGTCAGTTAAAAACATTCCCAGTTTCTACATGAAGTAGCTGTAGAAACACATCCCTGTAGGAAACCTGTTTGTCCAGTCAGGTCTTTTTGTTCGGTCTCTTTCAGTGCCCATTTAAAATGACGAGCTTTGCCTTCAATGTACAGCTAACAGTTTGTCACACTGGGCACCCTGCCTTCACAGGAATGCTCCTTATTAATTTGTGTCCTTAAGGGGGTTGCTTAACTGTCTTACGTAATTTCATTTCTTTTTTTAAATTAAACACCATTACACTGTACCATATCAAATAATCTGTTATAATATTTATGGTTTCATGACACCATAATCTAATGAAAATTAATAACGTGTACATTATCATTCTTAAGTCTGTTATGCAAGGCCCTACTTAATCCTATGGATATTGTACATTAATAGCTTTCACAGAATTAACAGGAGGTGTGAAGAGAGCAGCTATTTGCTATTCAAATAACAATAGCAAAAAAAGGAAAACTGGAGTGAATTGGAACACGGAACCAAAGATACATATTAGTCACTAATTTCTGCTTTTATAGTTGGTAGTCATCCATAAGATTAACCAGTGGCCATTTTTTGTCCTACTCTTGCATGGAGCCCTTGCATTCCACATTTCAGACCTGCCTATAAACTCTTGTTTTGAATAACACCCTATAAAAATGGTAGAAATGCCTTACTCCGTGTATCTGGGATTTCAGGAAAAAAAAGTACCATAATCGTGTTCTGGTAGATGATGGTAAATTCTCAAAACTTGTCTACAAATACAGTGCACATTTATTCTGTAAGGGAATAACCACAAGACCATATTGGTGTACAGTCTACTTTATGCATGATTTGATTTGTCGTCAAAACGATGCTACACAACTGTTCTGGATTTACTTTTGATCAAAATGAAGCTCTTATTGTTTTTATTTGTTCTTAATTTCTCCTTTTTTTTTGTTGTGACTGGGTGGAATGTGCACCTGAGGGTCTGTTGCCGAAGTGGGTGAAGCACAATTTAAGAACAGCCAGGAGCAGTACCGCCACATGTTGAAATAAGCACTTTTCCTTGGACACTTGTATCAGTTCCCTGTTGCTACAGTTTAAAGATACAGAATGCATATTTTTCTTTTTGCCTTGCCTTTTTAGAACATTTAGTAATGAACTTAGAAGTTAACCTACACAGTAAAACTGCATTGTTTATCTGCATTTGCTGCTTAAGGTATGGAAGGTGCCCCTGGTGGTTAACTATGGAATAACTCCTTTCTGCCGGTGATATTGTAAATTTGATATCAGTCCTTAAAAAATCATTGTCAATTACACTTTTGCCTGGGATGTTTTTTTGGGACATCTTGAAGTAGATAAACCAAATAAATGTCCATTCATTTTCAGGGTTGTCCTTTTTGCCCATGAAACGTCCCCTTGTTTGTGTTTACATCCTACTTAGACACGTTTTGTTTTCTGTTTTTAATATGGTTTTGCCCATAGACACTTTCTGTTGAAACGGATTTTGAAATGTCACCCTAAACTAACTTGCTACGCTGATTTACCCTAATGAAACATAGCCACACTTGTTAAATTTGGCATTTAGCTGAGTGGAATGAAGTGCTCTCATGCTGCTTGGTTTCAAAGTTGCACTCGCTCTATAAAGATGTTGCTCCCAAGATTGAATAATGAACATATGTTGTAACTTTTGTATTCAAACGTCAGTTGAAAACAACTGCCTCCTCACATCCTAACTGAATTGCCTTCGACCACTATTGACAGTCTACATCTATATGAGACTATGAGCTTCTGCTTCCAGTCCTTTTGTATTCAGGATATCAAGACATTGTAAGCACATGGCTGGCTGCATTTTTGTGTCCTGAATTAATTCAGAAGTTTGATTGTATGACTTTAACTGTAGCCTCTAAGCTGCCATGTGGATTCTAGCTTCTTATGCCGACAAAGATAAGGAAAATGTTTATCAGACCCCTGGCTTCAATAAAACCAAGAATCCAAAGTTTGGTTGACTTTTGCAGTTTTGCATCTATCAAAGGCTGTTGATTTTTCATGTTATGACAAAACAGAGTGTCATCAGAACTTAACATTTTACCACTTAAATCCCCCTGCAACCCCTAACTCCACCCACATATTAAAGCACAAAATAGTGACATTATTTCTTAGTGAAAATTGCTCCTGATTGCTCAATTGAAAATAGAAATGTACTTGTAACACATGACCCCCCCCCCCCCCCCCCCACACACACACACACACACCCCAACTTGTATCCATCTAATATTATGGAAGGTAATACAATAGTACAGTAGCTAATGTATTTAAATTCTTTTCCAATTAGAAACATCTATGTTAAACTGATATAAAAATAGCCATTGGCATTAAAACCAGAGAACTGCACCGCTTCATCACAGGATAATAGATGTTTACATGCAACATTCAGGTATCATAGATTTTTACAGCATCTCAGCCCTCAGCAATTACCTAGGCAACCCTTCAATACCACTAAAAACCATAGGAGGGCAGTAAGGTGCAAGGAAGTGTAGTTCAGTCATTCCGTCTAAAGAAAATTAGGCTTATCCCAGAATTCTAAGAGTATACTTTAAATGATTGACCCGACACAGGATAAATAACCAGGATGTTTACTGTCACACAATTTAGAGAAAAGCAGCTGTAGACCACCATAAACCATGTATATAAGTTGTATAGTCTTCTAATATAACTTTGTGGGTCCATAGTAATAGCCAAAGTTAAGCAGTCTCATTTATATTTTTATGTTAATGGTTGTATTGTAGGGTGAAAAAGGCCTTTGCAGGTAGTTCAGCAAAAAATATTAAGATCATTATAGTGATACGCTGACCCCGGAAGAAGTACAGAAAAAAATCCATTAAAAGCGCTACAGCCACACTAATACTCTGGAGGATGAAGAAATAATTTCATCAGGCCTGGCTGGACATATGTGGCAGCATACAGAGAAACAACGACGATGAGGAGGAAGAGCCGAAGAAGAATGCAGCAGAGATCGGTCGTGTCGGCGTGGTTCCGGCTGGATTCGTTTTGCAGGCTGTTTGGGAATACTTAAGACGGGCGCAGAGCCTACACAAGAATGTGCAGTTTTTAGAGGGGCGGAGACAAGCTTGCCTTGCATCCATAGCGAGTGTAGGCAGCCTCACCGTGGGTCGCTGTAGAGACTAGCCTAATTAAGTTTACAATAGGGAACAGCGACGTTCTCTCTCGGTTCTTCTTGGCCATAATGGCTGGATGTTTTTCGGTTGCAGAGACGAGTCATACAGCCCGGTAGGCATTTTTTGTCGGTGGCGCTGAACTAACCAGAACCGTCTATGGCAAAGTGACACTGGTACTCGAACAAGTGACCCGCCTAACATAGTTGTAAGTGCGGCTATTTGAGAGAGAGAGACGCAACATTGTAACCAGGAGGAAACACTCCGCAGGGTTACATTAAACGGATACCAGCCGGATTTTCCTGCGCTTTAACGTCAAAGGGCACCCACCGCGGCTTTTTCCCTGCGGGGTGGCTATGAAAAGTGGACTGTCTGGTTTGTTTTCTCCATCCACTTCCAGCCTGCATGGAACAAAGTGTGCTTTCTGTCACATAACCTGCGCTGTGAGGTAGATCCAGGCGGTTTGTCAGCGTTGGGTTTTGGCTGTATGTCCTAACATTTCTCATCAAGAGTCCAGCTTCTCTCCCGAAATCATCATGAGGACCACCGAGGAGACGGAGGGCTTTGACGGCGAGGCCTCCAACACTTCCATGATCTCCGGGGCCAGTAGCCCGTATCAACCCACCACCGAGCCCGTCCACTCAAGGAACGTTTTGGGGGGGATAAGGTGCGACATGGAGTACCTCAAGTCATACTTTGGCATTTTAAAGGTGGTCGAAGTGGTAAGTTTGAGCATGACCATACATTACTACAATGTTCGGAGATGCACAGCATCATAAAAGTGACTGAGGCAAACTATGACGCACCATTGGTGGATAGCATCCACTAAGCAGCCACTAACACGGGCGAATACTACACTTATTTTAAGCACTAACTTAACATTTTTGAAACTCCTGTATTCTGCGCATTGACATCTAACTTATTACTTCTGTTGCTGAAGTGGCAACCCCAAAGTTAAAATGGTTTATTTTACTAGATGCGGCCGTACAGGTTCTAGTTTACCTTGAACCATATCCCTAATAGTGGTCAGTCAGGTTTCATGCCTACCTCATTATGTGTGAGGGTATATGTGCTGGGTTACTACAGACCACAGCTCTCAATTCAGCCATGTTTTGCACAGCTTGCCAGACAGTGTATTCTCAGTAGACTTTTATTTTGAAGGATGCACATTGGCACCATTCTGTTGATAAATTTCTAGCTCTTGTGACAAGCCAGTATTTCACGTGGGACTTCATAACTTTTTTGTTGGCATGTTTGCAAGTAGGTACCTATCCAATGACTGTTTTCTGCTAGTCCACTGCTGCTTTCAAACCCTTAAATGTGTTTAGCAACCATGGGTCTACTCAGCAATGTACCGGTGTGTATTTGATTAGGTCTTGAATTGTGTTTTGACAAATAAAAAATATTTTATTCAGCATTTCCTTGTCAGGATCTAGTAGTCACTAGAGAAGCGCACATTTTCACTGTTATTTTAAATCAATACACCTAAACCAGATGTCTGAAGTGGGAGAGGAGGCAACAACAAAGCAAAATGAGAGCTCCCAAAGCTCTGACAATTCACCAGAGGAGGAAATATCTATCAAGCCACAGCCATTTCTCTTCTTCTGGTGCCAAAAAACTCGCAGACAGAGGCCTGCACACTCACACACATGAAGTAGTGTGTCTACAACAGGAAAAACCATGGAGTTGAGGAAACTAGCAATTACCTCTAACAACGTTAGTGGATAGCACAAGCAAACTAAAGGTCCAAACTGCTTGAAGATAATACTGCACAATTCTGGCTTCTCTGGATTCAGTTTTAAAAACTTTTGCCTAACTCTCGAAAAAGTAGTTTTTGAAAAGTATTTTCATTCTGTGGGTGGCTGAGTGTCCCAGTGGTCTGAGAGAAGAGCGCGGTCAGCATTTACTGTTGCACACACCTGTGATGTTTACCTCTGTGTACGTGGGAAGTTAGGAGAGGAAGCCATCTGTCATCAGCGTGGGAGAAGTTTGGAGCATGCAGTACCTGGGAAGATTCATATTCACAGTCACATTTGTTTCACAGCAAATGCTAGAATGTTGTCTTTGACTGACTTGACTGTTCAGTGGCAGCCTTTAGCCTTTTCCCGTAGCTGCAGTATATGCATTATAATGTGCCAAGTATTGTACAACCAAAATTAAGTGTATAGGCATTATCTTGGCTCATATTGCTAATCTACTATTTACTTGAATGGTTTGTTAAGAGCTGATACTGACTTTCCACTTTGAGCTAGTCATATCTTTTTCACCAACAAGGACAGGACCAATGAAAGTCATTCAAGTTTACATTAAGTATACTGGAGGAGGCCTGCAAGGCATGCTGCCAAACTCTAATAGCTTCACTGGCTTGCATTTTTACTGCTCTGTCCTTTAATCATTTAACTCGGTGCTAACTGAGGCCTTGGTGATGACCTTTTAGAACAGATAGATGACAATGCAAAACTGACTGCATGTTGTAAGGTACCTAAGTACCTAATGTAGCACAGTTTCTGCTTAATCTGTGAAAACACTCTTTTGACAAGGAGGTGCTGTGCCTGTTATTTATATCACTGTGTTAACGGAAAGTTGTCCTGTGGCTGAGAGGGCAGTAGTTGTGTTGTTAATAGATCATCTTTGCGCAGCGTGTGCAGTTAGCATCAATGCAAAATGGAGTAATGTAACAGCTTTTGTGATGATGTCACTTTTGCCAATTATCACTCAAAAGTTAATGGGCTTTATTGCCTCACCTTCCCTCTCTGGCCTTTGTTCACACTTCCTTATTACTCTGCCAAGGAAATGTTTACAATATTACCTCCACACCCTTGTTTGTACTAAGGTAGTAATTACAAACCACTCTGACATTCGTACAGACCCCTGTTTACGGAGAAATGCTTTGTTTTCCTCTGTGGAGACCAGGATGCTGTGTGCTCATAGACATGTGTAGTTGTAGTTGTGTAGGGCACTTAAAAGCATTTGCACATGCTTTTAAAGAGCCAGTCAACTTGTCATTCCTTGGATGAATGGACACACAGGCTAGTGTTGACCCTGTACTGATCAGACACAACCCCCACAAGGATGTAACCTGACCGAGGTGTGTCCATCCTGACAGCAGGTTTGTCTTTGTCTCGTTGCTGTGACTGGGTCAACAAAGTCCAGCCGATATTCACCTCATGCCCCTCTACACTGACAGGAATTTGATACCTTGTAGGGCTTGACGGTACATCAATCAAGCTATATGTTTCCCAACAAACCTTATAACTTATAACAGTTCACTTGTAAATGTTGTGTGGACCCGTGTTTCTCCTTTTTAACAAGGACGTTGTGATTAAATATTATGGTAAGGTGTGTTTTTGTTCTGTAAATGTTGTGTAATGAAGTTACCAGATGCTCCCAAATGTCAGTGAGCACTTTCTTCTCTGAGAGACACCATATGCTCCATTCTCCTCTGGTTGAAACATTATTTATTCTGAGCTTGTGGGGAGACATAAAGACAACAAGAGCGTTGTGCATACATGTGTGGAGACATGCATGCCGTTGCTGCTGCCATGCCCTCTGGGGTGAAATATAACCTGTATTCAGGCTACATTTTCCATCATATAGATGACTGTGGGCTGCTGCTGAAGCATATTCAACTTTTTTTTGTGTGTGCGCATGAAGTCCCATACCACTAGGAGTGCAGCATATAATGTTGCATAGTCTCTGCAGTGAGGCCTCTTTTCTCCTCCATTAATTTTCTGTCCACAACAGATGGTGTATAAGAGGGGGATCTGAGTCCAAGAGGCCTTTAAATGCAACTAATAAGATGCTTAATCTCAAACGTAAGGATGTGTGTGCATGTAGGAGAGAAAAGAGAAAGAGGGTTGATGTGCATGATCATGCACTTATGCACAAACGATTAACGGGTTGTGTATGGGTGAAGGATGGCACAGAATCATTACTTACAAGATTATCCAGTATGGTGCTCTGTGATCCCTGCCTCCTCCCCTGTGGCTGCCTGACACCTGCTACACAGGGACTTGGGGTTGGGGGGGGGGGCAGTATGCTCTCTTCAAGAGGCATGACATCATCCAACAGCCCAAGCAGCCCTCCACTCCTGTTTGGGTGTAACTGTTCTGGTTGTGTTACAGTCACAGATGGACTGCTATCCAACTACACGCTCTAATGAGGCTGCAACAACAGCACAAAATGAAACTTTTGTCTTAATGATTGTCAGCCCCATGGATTTGTTTTCTCTTGTCTTTGCTTTAGTGTGCCACAGGTTATGTGTCTGCTGTCTGCAATGCTAATGCATTGCTGTCTGTGGACTTGAACGTGTGTCCTGTGAGGTGATGTCTCAGCCAAAGATTTGAAATACTGGACAAAGAGTCTGTCACAACCAGGACAGTTCTCTACTGACAGTTCACTGGTGCCAGTCATCACACAACAACACTTTAGACAATACACCCTGCTCATTAAACTGGACAAACAGGCTATTGAGCTGTTGAGAGCTAGGGGAGAAGAGGAAGGGTCTTTTTTGCAAATTAGACTGGTTGGGTTTGTTCTCACATGCATTTGTTTTTAGCAATGTCAAGGAATGTGATGCAACTAGCTGGGCTGGATTCAATTTGGCATCAGATCGGCTGAAAATCCATATTGGGTTTCACAAACAATACTGGCGATAGAATTTTTAAAGTCAGACCATAGAAGCTTTTTTACATGGACACTATGGAATCTTATTAGCTTTATAATAAACAAGCTTCAGAGTTTTAGGTACAACCACTTCTGAGAGACTGAAAGACTTTTCTGTGACAGAAAGGTAACATATGTCTTATGTCCAGAAAAAAGCTTTGCTGTACAGTTGGTGGAATTCAACTACTTGCAAAACAAGTCCTAGCAAAAACAGGCAAAATATAAATTAGCAACAATACCTATTACACGCCATTTAAGTTTTTCACTGCTCAAAGATGGACTGTGTAATTTATGACCAGTCTTCACATACTAGGCACAGATTTAGCAAATCACTGTCCTTCTTTCATCTTCAACAAATAGGGCCTGTTTTGAACATGCAGATACAAATAGTAGGTGACCCCATTTCCATATCATCTCCATGTAGTATTATGTCACATATTAAAGAGACAATTTTGGGGATATATTGAATAATGTGTTCTCTAATGCTGATTTAAACAGTTGGTACATAGCATAGTTTTAGTCCGCTGCCTTTATTTCTGCTCAGTTGTCAGTCTTCCCCTCCCCTTCTGTGTTATCTGATCATTTTGTTTATATAATTTTCAGTTGATCTTCCCTTTTTCCATGTCAATTACCCCGAGACATGCAGTCTAACAGCCATGTGATCATCTCAGCAGTGTTCTTCCTTCTCTCACTGCACACCATGACGTTATGAACTTTTTTCTTTTTTTTATCAGTAACATCAGAGGACAGACCACCACCTTGCAACCTTGTACCATCTCATTAGAGCAATGTAGATCAGAGAGGCATTCAGTGTCTTTTACTGTTGTTTCCTGTATTCTTAGTAGTGTACTGTAAATGAGTTGGTGAGATACTGTAACAAATATGTTATGGTTTTTCCCCCTGGTTTGAGAGGAATTGTGTCAACAAAATATTTTACTTAATCTCTCAATCTCTCAGGCCTTGATTACATACTATTTGTTGTTCTTGGGTCTGTTGTGTTGGTTTCTAAATCAGTAACACTTGCATGAAATTACACTAACATAGAATTTGTGCAACTTCTAGAAACCTTTTCCAAATGAAGAAAAAAGAAAAGGAAGAAAACACAGCACATACTTAACACCTGTGTTAAATTTCATCTGCTCACGCAAAACCGCCCCTTGCAGTTTGCATTAACATTTGTAAATACCGTGCAATCAAACAAGTGTATAGAGGAGAGAGAGACACGGAAAAGACAAAAGGCATGCCGTAGTTGACAATGAAACTGCTCTTCCAGGCACAATATATAATGAGTCTCATGTGAAGAGTAAAAAGTTAAGCAAATTTCACCGTAAGTTGTTTTGCCATTTGGAAAAGCTCAAAAGTGGCCATGGACTTTTTTCTTACAGTTTAACCTCCAATTATCCCTCAACTCAAACCCACCATTATACAATATATTATATCAACATTTGATAGAAAACGTCCAATGATTCCAGCCCTGGTAGACCAAGCAGATCTGGTCTAAACTGGTTCTGTATTTAACTGCTTCAGGTCGATAATATGTTGCAGTGGCATTCTCATGGTTCTGTTAATGTCTCTGGGTTTTGGACAGCTCTGAGCCAATCAGTAATCTGTGTGTGGTTTTTGTCGGGGTCTAGATGGCAGGAGAACACCTAAATAGCTGAATTCTTCCCATACTGTGGTTTGTTGATGGATGTTGGCTGGAGGCAGGCATCATCACAGACCGCCAGGAGTGGGACTCATGAGATGGGCTTATGGCCTCTGGTCTATTCATAGGACAATCACTTCATCATCTGGAAAGCTTGGGATTTCAATTCTAACACTCACATAAAGTTACAGGAATGGCTTGACCTACAGTACCCTTTATGCTTAAGAACAGTATAAGCAGTAAGCATTTGTTTTTGTTTTTTACTTTTGTATTATGCATTTGTTATATCTGCCTTGCTAATCAGGTGTTGAATCATTTAATGTGTTTCTGGAATAACTTTGTAAATGCTACAATCCAGTACACTCAATATGCCCCTCATCTTCTCCCACTTAACTCTTGTCTCTCCTCTCATTTTCCCTCTCATTTCAGGTCCTATCACTCATTGGATTCATCTGCATAGAGACTATCATGATGTGTTCTCCCTGTGGAGGGGTCTACTTCTTTGAGTTTGTCAGCTGCAGTGCCTTCGTAGTGACAGGAGTCCTCCTCCTGATCTTCAGTCTCAACCTGCACACCAAGGTGCCCCATGTCAACTGGAGCCTCACGGTACGTACAGGGAGACATAATGCATCATATGCTCAGACTCATAAGACATTTGGCTGTTTACCACATCACATCATCAGAAAGCCTGACTGTCAGATTAATGCCTGTAATGTTCATTATTATAAGATTACATATGTGTCATCATAGCAAAACAGTGGTAGAGCAGAAGGTTAATATGATTTCAAATGTCTGGAGCTTTAGTTTTTTTGCAAAATTTAAATCTAGATCAGGTGACAAGTGCATGTTTTATTTTTGTAATTTTAGCAACATTAATGGCAAAAGTGAAAAAACTCTACTGCGACATTCTCATTAACCTCAGCAGTGCTTTGAGTGAAGTGCTAACTGAACAAGTCTTAATTATTGTGCTCATGACAGCATTTAGCCCAAGGAACTGCTGTGCCTAGCATCACACTGTTAGCATGGCTGATGATAACATGTTGATGGCCGAAGTTTTTACTCGAACGGTCAAAGTAAAGGTCAATGAAAAGTTTAAGGGTTAACAGTATGTGCTCATCACTCTTTCTTTTATTTTCTTTCTTCTCGTTATCATAATTGTCATACCTTTCATAGCATTTTGGTCATAAATGTTATCATAATATTAAACAGTGGATGTAGCAATCTGCATCGAGCCAGACTTTTCCTGAATGTATTGTTTCTTCCTACATGGAACTTTGACTGAAGTATACTGTATAGGAGTATTTAGTGTCAGGGTAAAGCTTAGCACAAACTCATTATGCAAGGTAATAGTTGTGAGACTATAGTGAGTGTGGAACTGAGAGCACACAGTTTCAGCATTACCACCAGGATGTGCATTGTCAGCTGTAAGCAAATGAGCTGGTGGGTGTTCTCCAGCAGATACTGGTTGCCTTTCACTATTTGCCTACACACACACACACACTGGTGTGTTCTGAGCTGCAGCCAAGTATCTTTTACAGACAGGAGTGGAAAAAACGTCTTTAACTGTATTTCCAGGGGCCACACAGCTTACAGTACATATCGTAGTAAAGCAGTGGATGTTAAGCCAGATGTCCAAATCCAACCATAGCTATCGGATTGCTTTATGGTATCCATGGTACAATATTCCACCTCAAACATGAAGAGAGGGTGTGCCTTTGGCTTCTACTTTTGGCAGAACGACACCAAATGAAAGCTCTTTACAGTCTCAAAGAGGCCAGAGCCAATTTAAGAGTGCTGATCGAGGAACTTTTACCAGATACCTGTGACCAGTACAGTCCATATGATCTAAAATCCTCCTGTTCGTTCTTTTCTGAGACACTGTGTTCCTTTTTTCCTGAGGCCCGCTGGCCTTTCTAATGACAGCTCTGACTAGTTAATTATTTTTCCACTCAGGTGAGTAATAGTCATAGAAATGTGTAATCAACATGTATTATGTGTGTGTATGAGAGAGCCATTAGGCTCACAGTAGAGGTTATTCTTCAGAGAAGTTTGACTGGCTTATTGGTATTGCTGGAAGTCATGCTGTTATGCACAAAGATTTGAACTCTGTCATATTTTGTGAAAAAGAACATTGGAGAACAACAAGCTCTGTGCTTACACCACAAAGACCCTCTGCTGTTCCTGTTTGGTTTGTAAATTTTAGCATGACTTACAGTAGATGTTGCCTTCAAGATTTCACAGTCTCTGCCCTGACTCCAAACTGTAGTAGCTTATAGTAACAAGCCCACAGTGCTTGGTTGCAGTCCACAGTGTAGGCTCTACCCCACGCTGTTTATGTCTATCAAGTTCAAAGCTGCTCTAGTCAAATTGGGCCCCAGGGAATTTCACCATGAGTAAGCATTTCAGAGTGTTAACCAGCTGTTAACCCTTTTGCTGCCTCCTTCTGTTTCCCAACACTGACATTACTCCTCTATGGAGTGAGCTGTGTTATAATGCGGTTGAGAGTTTCAGAAGGAGGGTTTTGACTGTACAATTATGTGCTATGTGATCCCATCTCCTCCAACTCACCCTCTATGATGACTTTGGCAGCGCAGAAGGGGAAACACAGGTCCTGACCCCACTCCCTTCACTTCCACAACTAAATGAATGCAGTCTCTGTGACTTTTAGTGATTATGTTGAACTTCAGGGTTTAGTTTGCATGAATGAGCTTGTTTTGCACAATTGTTTGGCTAGACAGATGAAGGCAGACCACACAATGCATTGTTTTCCTAATTCTCACAGCCAAATAACTGTCGGCCACGCTCAGGGGTTCTGGGGCAGAAATGGGGCAACCCTGAGGACACACACACACACAGGGAAGCAAATTCACAGCCGAAAGGGGAGCAAGAGGGGTAGACGGATGTTAGTGTTGTTATTCTCTATTCTTACAGAAGAACAATGGTTTGAATGCCCTGCCAGTGTGCCCAATATATTCTGGTTGTTTTGTTCTGGGAGCACACAGTTATTCACCACAGTTAATGCATGAATAAATTGGGCACTTCAAAGGAAAGACCAATGGTGGGTGCTGACTAGACCTGACACAGCCTTACACACTAAAGCCAAAATTTAAAGTGACTGTTAGTGTATCTGTTTATGTCACAAAAATATCAAAATTTGTTTAACTACTGCCTATATAGATCATATTTATTCAGAAAGTTTGTCATTAGAAGTAGTTGAGAGTGCCTCAGTTTCTGCTGCCATACATACTTTCCATATGTTTAGCTGCCAACAAGGTATGCAAAAACACAATATTTTAACCACAAACTTTTATGAATTAATGAAATAATAAACCATGGCTTGTATAAGAACCTTGTACAAAATTGAATTAAAGCTTTCTACACCTTGTGTTTACAGTCTATTTGTTGGTAGAAAGTCATAGAAAGGCGTCATAGAAAGTCATGCAGCTAGTGCTGATAGTAGTTGTCATTTGTATTGTACAGACACTTGGATTACATACCTACCAACTAATGGATATGTTAACTAATGGATACCTTGCAAGCAAAGGATTAAGATTCTAGATGAGTTTCAACAGAATTAATAGTCTGTGTGGCCAGTATGTGTGCATCCCTCCTTATTTCTCTGACCCTGTGTTATCCTGCTCCTAATGACCAATGTCTCTTTGTTGAATCTACACACACAGCTGAGGGTTTCTGGTTATTATTAGCTATAGTCATTAATCTATCATCAGGTCAGACCAGAAACCACTTTACACATCTTGTATTTACTTCACCTACAAGTGAAATCCAATAAAAGCTCTCTGGGTTTTGACAGCTGAAACTTGCCACCCAAGCAGACAAAAGACATGGAATACTTGCCTACTATCTTTATTTGTCTTTCAGAAGGAATCAGGCATAGATGTTTGAAAGCCAGAGATGGATTTTATTGTTGCACAAAGCTTTCTGGCCCAGTGTGACTTTCTGTAACCCTCAAGAGCATAGACTACATAATTAGTGTTCTGCTACATCCTCTAGGGGTTCCATGGATGCAGTCTTATGAGTGGTGGGAGCTTCTATCTTGAGACCAAAACATAAATATAGAACCACATACAGTAACACGGAGCATTGTGTGTACTATTAACAAATACCATAGAACAAACATCCCATTTTTGTACACCAGCCAGAAAAAACAACTCTAAATAAAATGGTCGCTGTTCTTGAACCCCTCTGAATCCAGTTCCGATCCTTGTCTTACCTGTAAAGGAGCTCTGGAGTTCACTACATTAGTCTAGGTCATACAGAACCACATTCACAAACATGGTAAAACAAAGTTATTTGTTATTTAGTTTTATTTATTTTGTTGATATATTGTAATACTTTTGCGTTCCAGTTAGAAATTAAGCAAATTTTTGGGATATCAAAATGATTTATACAAGGGGGCTTGAGCTTTAAATCAATATATAGTTTGACTAATGTTTCAGTTAGATACCAGGTTATGTGGCTGGTTGTTAAGGGGCTGAGTAAAACCTTTTCAACTAAAACTATATATATATGTATATATAGAAAGCTTACTAGTTTTGTTCAGTGCTCTGAAACTCAGCAGAGGGAGAGAGAAGATTGTAAAACAATGATACGAGCCAATAATAAGCCAGAGAGCCAGTGGTTTGGTCCAGTCTGTGCTTATGTTATTTAAGGTTTTACAGAGTGCTGCCCTGGTTAAAACGTGGAATGTGGGGGAGAGTAAAGCAAAGAGGCTGAGGGTCAACTGAACTGACTGAGGTACTGAGATGTAGAAGAGCTTTTCTGCACACGACAACAGAGCACCGGAGAATGAAGTTAAGCAGTATTTCCTGTTTAACCAGTTTGGCGAGATGAATGAATGCATGTGCAGTGTCAGCAGTGTTTGTAGTGTGTGATGGATCGGGCTTTGATTTCAATTGAAGGTTAGGATTATTACACTGGTGTACACTGACTGTGTCAGTTAGCGTGTGGTGTTATGGTTCCATATTAATGTGTTACTGATTACACGCAGGATCAGTGACATATTATCACAGTTGTTAATGCTCCACTGAGTTGTCTGCTTCATCTGTTGCATGTCTGTCTCAGTGTCGGTGACATGGCCATTGTATGTGCCATGTGTGTCATATGAGAGACCACGTCTGCTATGATTACAATCATGCATCTGATCACGAGGGCTATGCCCCAGTCATGCTGAACGCTTCATTATTAACCCTTTCCTGACTGTCTGAGCTGCTGAAAACAGGGGAGTAAAACATCAAAGGGAAGTATCTCTTTTACTCTCTTTCTCACATGTAAAAAGGTGGGGCATGGAGTGAGTTGTGTGTGTGGAGAGGGTGTATGCGTCTGTGTTTAATATGAGGTCCTAGATGGCTTTTCAGTATGAGCTGTTGGCCTCTTTGCCCTCCTGTGGTTTTAAGCTCACAGTGAAGCACCAGGATATGGTCTGGCTGGTTACACGAGTGTTTGTTCAACATGGTACAACATAATCGAGCATTTATTTTATAAATTTCTTGATTACTTGACCTGCTTTAGGGTAACAGACATCTCTGTGCTTATCCTCTCTACTGTGAAGAAATATTTTGTGGGTTTAAAATTAAAATGGAAAATGCAAGAGGCAACTGTCATAGCATTGTTTAAAAGTGTTGTGTTTAGCCCACTGCATGAGTAGATGTATTGAGTATATTATAATTGAATTTATGAATTTATACCAAGCCGGGTTAACTTGGTCAAATTCACAATATTCTAATCAGATATTTCCTGTTTTTTAGATCACAGTTTGCCTGTTTTAGACTATATTTTGTAATATTTTTAATGTTATATTTTTAAAAGTGTTTATATGACACATTTGGACTGGACCAGTGACATGGGCCAGAGGCATTATGTTTTTGGGTTGTCTGACAATGCATGTGTGCGTACATCTCATGGACATGATATTGCAGTAACACCTTGAAATAGCACAAATTTGCACAAATCTTCATATGGACTCAAGGATGAGATTTTGGTGATCAAAGGTCCCCACAAAACACTATTTGGCTTGTTGAATGTGATATCTCAAGACTGCCTTCAGGGAATTTCTTCAAAATTTGCACATGTATGTGCACGTGCATGTTCGTTTGGACTCAGAGATGAAGTGGTTAGATTTTGATTGTCATAGGTCAAGGTCACAGTGAGTGGCCCAAGATCAAACCCATGTCTTGAATATACATCTAGAGGTATTGTAATTTTTTAAACTCTCCAGAAAACTTCTACAGAGTTTTCTAACAGTTTGGACCACTGAGGCAGAAGCATTGGAGGACAATTTTTTTTAGCTTTTCACTCTTTCTTCTGCGCTTTAGACTAAAAAGCACACTATATAACTCAGGATCAAACCCACAACCTCCAAACTACTTATCAGCTGCCATACTCTCTAAGCTACAGCTTATGTCACACTGCAAGGATGACAAATGACCATTTTTGAGTTACTCTGTTTCGGCTGCTCACCTCATGAGATAGTTGGTATTTAGTCCTGAAAGAATAACATTGATGTACATCGGGAGTCTAAAAATATTGTGTGTGTTTTTTTGTCTTCCCGTAGGACCTGGTTAACACTGCTGCCAGCACCTTCTTCTTCTTCTTGTCATCGCTCGTGTTGGCCTGCATCAACCACAACACTGGAGCTGAAATAGCAGCAGTGGTGAGTGATGAAAGCCAACCTGCCTGCTTTTTTTCAGTTATGTTGGTACAAACAAGGTAGACATTAGTAAACCTTTCATCCTATCAAGGCGCATATCATAAAGGATGCATACACGTATATGAATATACTGATGCATTGAGGTCTGTCAGCGAAGATCTTATTTAAGTACCATCCTTTCTATTGTCTATGTCTGGACAAGCAGAGGTGACTCTGGTTTTATTTTATTAGCTTCAGTTGCTTAGATTTGAAATTGACTCACACATGTAAACCTGAACTCACATTCTTTATCACTGGACAATTTGTGTTTATTCTTAGCTAGTGTGATTAAACTTGTGCATCAGCATGTGTCTATTCATGCACTTTAAAACATTTAAGTTTGTAAGTCTGTGCAGATAGTCACGTTTCTGATTTAACTCCATCAGCCTAAATCACATTTGCACTGACAAATTTGCAAGGAGATATATCGCCTGTAGATTTTTATTTCCTATTCAAATTCAGACATTGTTATTCTACTTCTTGTTTCCACTTTTATGCAGATCTTTGGCTTCATAGTGACACTTGTGTATGGAATAAACACCTTCCTGGCAGTAAGGAGGTGGCGCCTTGGCAATGGGTGTCAGGGGGCACCTCAGACCAGCGAGTACATGCGAGCACGCACAGCATCTCGTGGAGAAATGGAAGCACGACCTGAGCTTGCGTGAGTGCTGGCAGACAATCTGAAAGACTAAGGGAAAGCCACACTACAGGCAGCTGACTGAGATGGACACTACTCTGCCTTCAGAACAGTAATTCTTTTAAGTTTTGGGCAGAACGGTCATCTCAAGCAATCACACGCTTCCAACTTCTCATCACAATACTTCAGCTGTGCTCTCTGCCTGCTCAGCTACATGGCCACAGACAAGCTATGTGACTTTGTTAATCAGTCATCCTGGCTGCAGTTATACATATTGTAAAGATTCTCGGGAATTGAAGATAATCTCTGCAAGACTTTTCATCCACATATCTTTCTAAAACAGTGTGAAAGATGACTTCCACAAAGAGACAAAAAAGGCTGACTTCACTCCAGTTGTGCATCAACTCTTGTTCTCACAAAGGTTTTGTGTTTCACTGTGAATGAAATCAAGTAAAAGATGATCAGCTTTTGTATAGTTTGCTTATGTCACGCAGCTGTCTGTGAAGTCTGTGGTAATAAATGTGATCGTGGGATCCAAGAAGCCACTGTACCAGAAACATAAAGTAACCTGCAGTACAACAGAAGCACCATGACTTTACTGATCCTTCTTGGATACTGACATCAGCCGTTTGCATCTACCTGTGAGCAAGGTTGACATTTGATACTTTAATCTAAACATAACATGCTAACATAAGAGTTTGTTTCTCCTTTGTCTTGACTAACTTTGCAAATGCCTTTTAACATGTGACCTTTAGCCACTGTTAATCTCTGTGCTGTCAGCAGTTATACAATAACAATACAGGGTCATTATTAACTGCAATAAAGACAGACAGTACAACAAAAGGTCAAAATATCTGAAATCTGAAAAAAAAGATTTACTTATTTGTAGCACAAATGCATACAATGGGTTTGATACAATTATGAGACCAAAGTAAGAATTCATAATTCTTTGTTCCACGTATTTTATCCCAGGTTGCGTGTAAGCTGTCCAAAAAATATTTCCTCACTAGCATTCCAAAAATGTCAAGGTCTGTGTTAGGTCAACACTGTGAGCCAGGAGTAGGTTATATCAGGCGATGATGAGGTAATTGATATCTTGTTACTTTTTGCACATATCAGAGGCTTCAGGTAACGCGAATGTTAACGGTACATCAGTGAGATTCATTTTGAAACAAACATCAGTAGGTGACCTGGTCAAGATCAGTGCCCTTAGCCTATATACTGTATCTCAGGTATTGACACACTCCTTCATTCTTTGATTCCATAAAACATTTGAAATGAAATCACAGGGTGCCTCAACCAGAGCGCTGTATTTTTTATTGCCTTCCTAAACATTGTATATGATAGGATTATCACAGAGAATTGAATAAATTGATACTTTGAGTTAAGTGAAAAATAGTAAAGTAAAGGCACACAGAGAGCGGGATGGAAACATGGTACATTTAACATTGTCACAGCTTTCACTCTGTATTTGGTTGAATTAAATGTCTGTATATGTATCTGCAGTATATTCTCACACACTTCATGTATTATGAAATCTCTGTCACTCCTCATTGCAGGCATCATAAAGCTCATACACAGAGTACAAAACAGAATTGCCATTCCTTTAAGACAAACAGGAGGCTCACACTAAAATCACATCATATTTGATTTTTAGGCTGAAGGAAGAAACATCTGTGTAATTTTTTGGTGTCTTACATCACCCTGATGTATTGAATCAACACTACAGTTACACGTGTTTGTGTTTTCTTTGTTGTGTGAGACCTCTTCCTGTATATTAGGCTTGGTGAGTTTGTGCAGGGTCTAAATTGACTCTATGGCTCCATCTCCTGGTCTTCTAAAATGTATTCCTTGTGACTTCAGTGGACTGGTAATTACAGCATTGTGTATGTATAATGGAAGGACCAGAAGTGTACCTGACTGTGGGTTAAAATGAAAAACAAAAACTGTATGGCTTCTTAAATAGCCTCAGAAGTTACACTATACAGTATGTTTGATTAATCAGGCTTTTCTTTTGTTTCTAAGTAACTTATATCATGTTCTACTGCTATTTCTCTTGGTTTGGTGACTGAAATAATTGTATGAAAAGACAATCACATTTGTATTTATGTATGTTACTTACATTGATGGATTTGTTTTTGAGTGATATTATAACAATCTTCACTTAAACATTTGTACAGCAACAAATCATGTAAGTGCATTTTGCTATTTGATAACATAAACTGACCATCATATTTTTCAAAAGCTATGAAGCAGCAGCTTTCTCTATGTACAACTTTATGCTACACTATGTTATGAAGAATTTGTATTTATGAGAGAGAAAAAAGTTTTCACATTGTGATATGAACAGCGTACATGATCAGTTTGACTGAATGAAATTAGAGGTGAGAAGTTCTTTTGTTTCCTTTTAATTCTGTGTGCTTTGTTATGACCACGGCGAGGTCTGTCTTGTACAGCATGGAGCCGTACTTAGCTGTATTTTTGTATTTAAAAACATTCTCAGTAGGCTTCACATCAGTTTATAGTGACAATATAAATAAAGTGATTTGGACATTATTGAAAATAGCTCAGGTTTTATTCTGACCGTTTATGCACAAAAAACAAAAGGGCAAAACATTTTTTTTTTAAAACAACAACTTTATATTTCACTTACAATAGTCCTGCAAAGGGACTCATTAATAAAATGGCACTGCATTCATCTCAATTGTAAGATTACTTTTAAATTTGTATGCATGGCAAATGGGTGTAGTTGTGTTTTGTTGCTGTCCAGTGAAAACCAGACAAAGTGAAGAATTAAATGTACCTTTATGGGTGAAATTTGTCTCACTTCCTTGGAAAAATAAACTATTTGAACAGATAAAAGTTTTCATGCCTTTTTTCTTAGCTTGTGAAAAGTTATTGTTTTGGAGATACATGTTTTTTACAGGACAGTGAAGATACTGTATATAACATCACATGCTGATTAGCAAGGCCATTTTTTTTGCGTCTTTTGTTTTGCAGATATGTGCACACTCAGCTGAGATAGATCTGGGAACTTTTTCTCAATTTTAGTTTAATTTATTAATTTCTCATCTCATCGATCAAAAATACCCCATTAAATGCACAATGGTTAATAGTTATTAGATAGAATTGCAACTTTGCATTTCTTAGTTTTTCTTAACCCTAACCCTAATTTTTTTTAACCCTAACCCTAATTTTTTACTAACCCTAACCCTAATTTTTTTTACTAACCCTAACCCTAACCCTAATTTTTTTACTAACCCTAACCCTAATTTTTTTTTACTAAACCTAACCTTAATTTTTTTACTAACCCTAACCTTAATTTTTTTACTAATCCTAACCCTAATTTTTTTTACTAACCCTAACCCTAATTTTTTTACTAACCCTAACCCTAACCCTAATTTTTTTTACTAACCCTAACCCAAATTTTTTTACTAACCCTAACCCTAACCCTGCAAACCAGTTGTAATCCCACATGGAAATCAGAGGCCACTGATGCTAATTTTCAGTCATCTTTTTTCGATTCAGTGCTGTTGTAACACTCTTGTAGTGCAGTGTGTTTTATAGAAACAGTCACTACAGCCTTCTAGTGCATCTAATTTTCAGTAGTGGCAGTGGAAGAACATTTATGCAAAAACTGACAAAAAAAGCAAATGCTCAACCAAAACAAGAAAATGTGGTTTTCAAAAACATGTTTCACATATGTAGCATTCAAGAAAAATAATACTGCATTAAGTGCCTTCAATGCACAATTCACACACACATACACGCACAGTTTGTAAGAAGTACAGACAAGCTGAAACATTAGAGCAGAGAGTCTCTTAAACTTTGGGTCAGCTTAATAGATTTGAGCACACATCACCATTTCAGTTGCTTAAATTCACAAAAACTCAACATCAACATTTTAGGACATCCAGGATTAACAATCCAACGACCCACAAAAGGTTATCATGCAGTACAACACACCACAGGGACATTGTTAACCCAAAAGTCAAAGTTAAAGGAATATAAGCAAACATTATTGTCAAATTAAAAAAATATACTCCTGTCGAGTTATGACAGAGGTTGAAACCAGCCAACCAGTGTGTTCCTCTATATTCTGAGCATGTTTATTTTTTTTAGTAATGCCATAAATTTATAAACGACAACACCCTACTTACATACAGCAGGCCTCCTGTCTTATTCAGTTGGTTGAAAGGCTGAAACATCTTCTGTTACAAAATAATTTTATTAACGGTATTCCTAAACTTTTATTCACTGAGGACATTAATTTAGTGTTGTAGTTTATTATGTGTGTAATTAGGATCGCTGTACATGCCCAAGAGTCAATATTAGTCATTATTTCAGATTTAGACATACACTCCCACATGTAGATCATATAAACAGCTTCTAAGAATCCAGTATAATGAGACCAAACAATTTCACAGCTTTATGATAATTAAAGTATCAGGTTGATTGTCAACATTTTCACCCACATCATCTTAGACACTGGATATGACTTTGGGCATGGAAAAGAACAGAGTATTTTTTGCATTATTTTTTTTAAACTACTTGTAATGGCTGGTACATTACTAACCAAAAAAAACAAAAAACAAAACAACATATTTGACAAATCAGTTTAGACTTGTTTCCTGAATGCTTTGACATCATTTATGTGTGAAACATATTTTCACCCTTGGATGATGAAACCTTTTCAAAGAAGATCACTGAAGAGAATCTGGTTTCTCCTCTTTAAACGTGTTTGGCTCTTGGAGACTTTATGTAGAAGTCCCCCAGTTACCAATAAATGCAAGTAATTAAAAATCAGTATGATCCCACAAAAGTTTCCTTTGTATGATCAAACGTAGAGTATCTGCTGGTGAAGATCCCCCACGTCTCAGTCTGAATCAGAGTCCGAAAACTCATCTAGAAAACAATCAGAATGACTGTTAGTTCTCTCTGTGGACCAGTTACATAAATAAGCAAAACTTTGGTGAGTGTAGTGACTAGTAGAAAGTAACAAAGTTAAAATAAGGTGCACTTGAAGACATTTCCAGCTTTTAAACAGTGCATTCTTTGACACATTTAACTGTTTCTGCATTACAAAAAGCATATTCACTTTGCCCTAGTGGGATTAAACAGTGTTGCTTGTGAGGAAACAGAGCTAATTGCTGCACCAACATGATGTTAAAGTAGACAAATATTCCAAAATATGGAATTTTCTTCATTTTGAAATACTTTGCAAAACGATATGAAATGATTAAAAACACATATGTCACATACATATTTTTATGTTAAATATATGGGTGTCCAGTATATTGCACAAAATATTCAAACATCATATACAGCAGTACATGGAGGTCTATATAAAAACTGAATTACCATACATACAAAACTATGTCTGCCTATGTCACTTCAGCACATTTACCTTGCTGTCTTGATGGCTCATCATTGGACTCCCCTCCTTGCTTTAGGAAATTAGCCAGCTCATTAAAGATTAGGTAAAAATCTAAAGCGAAAACGATGGTGGCAATGAACCCAAACACCTGTGAAAAGAAGGACATTTGATATGAATGCGGTGAAAAACTACGAGAGGTTAAGTTGCAGGGTTAAGTGTGTTGCATATACTCAGTAATACAGAAATCATGGTGGATGATAAAAGCTCTACTTTACCCCGGCAGCCTTAGAGGAGCCGTTTGCATATTTGGATACTGCAATTATAGAGATGATGAAAAAGATAATGGAGGCAGTCACACATCTCATGAAATCCTTTGAGAGAAAAGAAACACCATGACTCAGAGGGGGGGAAAAAATCTAATTTCATATTACAAGTACAACAGCACGTATATCCACTACAACATTTTATTTGAAAATTGCTCTCACCATAAGAGGCCAGAGGAAGCCCTTAAACCTCTCATTGAATTTGGTGGAGTAAGCAAACAACAAGAAGAGGGCAGCCAGGAACTCCAGCAGCGGGACTGTCACAAAGGCTGCTGCTGTGGACGCTGCAAAACACACGAATGATATGAAGGAAAGAGCCTGTAGAGAAAATTGAAAATAGAGAGAGGGAGAAATGACTGGAACATGTATGGCATGTTTAGATCAATGAAAAGTTCAAGACAAAACCTCAGGACAAAAGATAAAAAGAAAGCAGAATCTGTGTTTCCCTTTGAGATTGAAGACAACTAAGAGACAGTGAAGAAGACACTTCGATTGCTCTTGTCTTAAATTTTTTATGTATATATTTATTTCTAAGTAAGCTGCTTAAAGCTGAAGGCAAATTTACATTTTTCATCCAAATGATAAATAGAATAATATCTAATCTTCTTCTTCTCCCTTCAAGATGTTACATTCAAGATGTTATACTACCCCAAAGCTGTAAGTCAGTGTAAATTATAGCTTCAGGCCCACTTCCTGTAAGGAGATACAGCTGTTAAAAGGCAATGTTTATTCACACAGGCTAATACACTGTTAACACTGAGTCCCTCACGTTCTCTCTCACACAAAAACACACTTGTGCAAACACCCACCAACACAAAGCTGCAATAATGAAAGAAGATGTTTAAACGTGCTTTGTACGTGCTGTTAATCACAACTCAGTAAAGTGGGCCTGCCTTGTGTTTGTCGCTTTCCATTAGAGGAGATGGACACGCTGTATCAGAGCAAATGAAAGCCAGTCCAGACACTGTAATCTCAGACAGGCCCGGCCATCTTGTCTTTGTCTCAGTCAGTCATCCCACACCAGCCTGAGGGTAGGAACTCCCCCTGACTGAACCCAAACTGCTGCAGCTGCTGTGCTTCAAAAAATGCTTGGACAACACTTGACAGGTAAACTTCAGAAACTTTTTCTGAGGTTCTGGGAAAATCCTTTGGCATGTTTGCTCTCGAAGAATAAATTGTGGGATGTTTCAGATTATGTCTCCAAATCTCCAATTGTTTTGTCTGCCTACAGCCCAAAAGTCCAAAATTTTCCATTTACGATGATATAAAACTATGAAAAGCAAATTCTCACATTTGAGAGAAAAGTCTTACTTGTAAACACTCATGTAAAGACACACTGTGTTCTTCTGTAGGATCAGATGGAAGGGAGCATGTTAAGGCCCTTAAAAAGTATGCGATGACTCAAATTAGCAGATTTTGAAAGTAGTGAAACTTCCTGTGAGTGCATACGATGGCTTTTAAACTCAAAAACATTGTAACTCCTGAGGCCAGAAACACATTACATGCTGAGCTAAGAATTCTGATGAGCTGTAGTTTTTCAGTTAATACCACCTACGGAGGAGGAGGCACACTTTTACACACATTTACCACACCATGTGGACTTTATTAACAGCCTGTTTGCATTTTGAAAATATTTCAAACACTACAAAAACCTGCTCTTTGTTTACACACTGATTTCACAGTCCTTATAGGGCCTGTTGCTGGCTGAGGTTGAGAATCCTAATGAGAAAAATGCATAGTGGCTGACACACTGTGTATAATAATGCATGCTCAGCAGGATATGTGTCTGACTAATACTCCTAAGAATACTGAAGGTACAAGTTTTTTTGCCTCACATCTAACAGTAGAGTTCAGTGCCTGTAAAGCTTTGAGTTCTATCAAAAAGACAATTCAGCTGTGATACTTCACTCTGGCTATGCACAGTCACACAGAGCACATGGCACGATGCAGAAAATCCCAGGAATATAATTACATGAACTGTAATAATACTATGGCTAAATCTAGTGTAGGCTACACTCAAATCTAAAACCAAACTAAAATGAGAGTTTTGCCCTCACAACACAACAGAGATCAGTGGAAATTTACTTGTGGTGCTCACAGAGATGAAAAATGATCCACTTTATTTTTTAAAAGTTTCTCATTTTGTTTTCCAGAAAATGTACAATGTCACACTATATAGAAATATCATGACATGATAAAGAAATCTGTGGATCATACCTAGGCACTTTTTCTGGGAAGATCATTTTTGAATGACTTTCCATTTGCCTCCATTGTACTTGTGGCAGAAATCTCAGAGATGGATATCTCAGAACCAGGAAGAAAGAAATTAACCCAAGCTATCTGCTGAGCTAGAAACCACTCAAGGTAAATAAGAAAACATTCTGGATGCATCTAAACTGACCCTTTAAACATGAAAGATCAAATTAGTTGAAACATGCAAGACATAAATGTGATATCCTGTGATACTTCACACTCTTATACTCAAACACACACACACACTCACACATACACTGAAATTAGACTAGGTGGTTAGGCACACGTGTATTTACACAACTAGTCTCAGTTTAGTGAGTAGATCATGACCTAAATAACAGGCATATTCACTTCAAACACTGTGTAATTTCCCTTGTGATATAACACATCGGCTCTGTTCTCTGAGGCCAAGTGTTATCTTTCCAAGAGGTGTATTAATAATTCTATTATTTTAGCAAGAGGTGGTCTTTACTTCAGGACAGGTGATCCCTCTGCCAGAAACCCTGCACAGTGTATCACACGTCCTAAAGCTTTGATTTGCCTACTTCGCTGCACAAGTTTAAACCAGGTGTGCACTCTCACCTACATGCATATACTACAACAGGATATGGTTCTGCTTTCAATTGTCAGCGGAGGCCAATATGTCTTTAGATGGGTTACAGAAAGATTTCAGCCAAGGGGCGAAGATCACAGTCACACCATGAAGAAGAAGTAAAAAGGCTGTATTGTGTGTGAGGGGGGGCTGCAGAGCTCTGCATTCAGACACAGTGAGGACTGTGCCCCAGGCTATATGTTATGGCAACAGACTGAAGGATGTGACTGTGGGGAAGATGACTGCTCTCTCACGGCCTAACATGAGCGGAATGTCACATGACAAAGATGTGAGGGTTCATACAACCGCGCTGCAAGAGGACCCTTCCTGCAAGTAACACATGACGTTAGTGACCCCCACCGCCCCCACTACTGTCACCATCACACAGCCTCACACAATCTTTCAGTTCCTGGTTTGTTGAAATCCATTTAGACAGTCACTAAAAAAAAGTCATTCCCTCTAAGCTAGAACATTTGCTGTTTAAGTTGATTGTGCAAAACTGACACAACACTGAGAGACTGAGGCTGCTTAGGCCATTATTCAGCTTCATCACTGACAATGCGGATGAGTCTCAACAATGAACAAAATAGTTAAGAGTAGTCTCAGGGCGGTGTGTCCATGATCCAGTATAAACGTTCATTCCAAGTTTAAGAAGTTTACCTCATAAACTCTTAACTGCTCCTCCCTTTACTAATGCAAACCTTGTGACGGAAACTGACTGACCTATATTCAAAATGACAGTTAAACAGTCTATTAAAGTTATTTCTGAATGTGCACTAAAGCAAACCAGCTGCCACAACTATCAGAAAACAGCAAATAAAAGTACCCTAAACGCAGCACGCCTTGACTTTAGCGCGCGCAGGCACAACAATGGCACACTAACAGTTTCATTTGTTTCTGAGGAGACTCCTCTGGTCATTTCTTACCACTTCAGCAATAAGCAGCATTCCTTTCCTTGAGGAGGCGAACTCTTTGCTCGGAAGAATAGAGAGCAGGACATTCTGGCTCGGCCGATTCGAGTTGGGAGCCTCGATGTCCCCCATTGTCGAAAAAGATTTTAACTCTCTTCAAACTTCAGACAGTTTAAACTACAACACGTAACGTAGCGGATTCAAGGCAAAACAAAAAAAAAAAAAGATATGTGGAGGCGTGAGGCTTCTCGGAGGTGGAAACGGAAACAATGACAGCGCGGAAACGCGCAGCGCGAGCTCCCAAAAGCGCAACATCTGCTTTCTCCAGATGTGAAATGCGATGCCTCCAGCTGCATTGCTACAACACAATCACTCAGCCACTCGGTGGAAATATCCAACTCATGATGTCCCAAGGCACAGAAAAATCTTTATTGATATTTGATAATATGTATGCCCTTTCATAAAGTAACAACGTCGTTTTGGATTACAGTTAAAATCTTAAATATGCAGAAGATTGATACAAACTTCGAAGTGGTAGAAGCGTTTGAAATATATTGCACAATGCAGCCTCACAATAAGTTCAGTTATTCAGATTTCACAACTCATTGGAAAGTAATCAGTGGTGGTGGTGGTGGTTATTTGTTAATACTCACGTAGCATACTGTAATAATTTATTGTAATTGATTTATTCATTGGTTGTCTTGACTCTGGGTTTCACTTCTTGGCTTGTTGAAAGTGATGTTCTTGAAAAGGGTGTAGCTGTCCATACAGAGCAGACCAGCTGACATCAAACCAATTATCTGCAAACAGAGAGCAGATCTCGAAATAAATGCAGCACACTACACTACATTACAACACAGTGTGTGTGTGCAGCCTACATTTATTATTCACATTGTAGGGACTCAACTTTTTTTTACAATGACAATAAGCATGAAAAAGTTTTAGGGATGAGGTTTAAGGTTCAGATAAGGTTGGGTTAGGTTACGGTTAGGATGAGGGTTAGGGCAAATAGTGGTTGTGGTGTGGGTAAGTCTCCAGGAAATGAAAATAAGTCAGTGTGGGCTGGTGGCAGCATGACAGTATAACTGTATGGGAGGGGAGTAGGGGTGAGGTGGTAGAGAATCTTTAAGAAAACTTTATATTATTGGGCTACAGCACATGTATATGGATAAAAACAATGTCTAGATATTTCTTTTATTGATAGTGTATAGAAGAAAACTAAAATCCACATTAATAAAAATGTCCCTCACAACCTAGACTGCGATTATAGATTAAATAAATATCTAAGAAATATTTCTCACCCCTCCGACCAGTGTGCCTGTGACAGTGTATGTAGTCAAAGCCATCAGGCTCAAGACAATAAAGTAGACTGCTGCAAAGACTGAATTGAAAACGTCCTGGGGAGAAGAAAAGAGAAGAACTTAAGAAAAAAATGCAACTCATACAGCAGCTTATTCTCCTCTGACAAAGACTATAAAAACTTATGTTAATACTATAATGTTGTGCTTTGAAACATCACCCACAATAAGAGGCCAAAAGAAGAAAGTCAGCCTCTTGTTGAGTTTGAGCAGGTACAGCAACAGCAGCAATGAAGTGATGAGAAACTCCAGCACAGTGGCTGCGATGTACTTTGGCCTGGATGCCACAGCAAAACACACAAATGCCAGAAACAGAGTCCCCTAAACACAAAAAGAGACACAACACACAGAAAAAATGTTTTTGCAGAAATAGAAAATATGAATTCTAAAACCTTATTATTTATTATTATGTTGATTTGAGATTCACAGGATTAATTGAACTTGTTGCATGTTGCAGTTTATGCAGAGAAAGAGGAACTGGTCATGAGCTATCTGAGGTACTGTCAGTTTCCACTAATGGTTCCACATCACATTTTTTATACAAACAACGGATCCGGTTTCTTCCTTTCAGCCTCTAAAATGCTCTTGGTATGTTAATGTCAGTCAGTGCTGGTTCTAGCAAGACTGTTAACTAGCTTACAAAGCAAAATGTGTGACTCATCTTCGTTATTGCTTCTCTGTTTCTCTTTCGAATGTGTACAGGGCACTGCCAACACACCTAAGCTGTTTCAGTCTCAAGTGTAAAATCATCAAATGTCGTGACAAGGTGTTTAATCTCACCATCTCTGCTACTTTCAGGATTCCCCTCTTGGATTTGAGAAAAGCTGTGTCCACGTCCATGGTTGTCGTTTTACTGTGATCCGCTGACATGATGGTGCAATTTCGCTTGCAAAAGTCAGCTCACTCTGTTTCCTGAAACAAGCAACTTCCTTTGAGCTGCATAGGAAATGTCTGTTGGTAAGAATAGTAAGAACGTACAATATTCTTATACCAGCAGCTATGCAACACTTCTTCTGAAAAAGCTAAACAAGATGTGCTGATTGTCAGTTATTTTAAAACCTACAAGCAGAACTGCTGTAAATTAGTTAACGACAATATATTTTTTCTGTGTTTAAGTTCAAATAAAGTGTGCATTATGAACACACAGAATCTACAGCATATTAATGTCTTAACTTACAACAGTCCCAAATATAATCATAGTACAAATGAAAATCACTTTTTATTTTTTTAAAAACACATTTTGCAGCATGTAAAAAAACATACAGTAATCCATTTATCCAACTCGGTACAATTTACAACTTTAGACATGATGAAAATAAATACACTTCCCTATGTGCTCATCACTAAAATGATTTGTGATTTGACTCTTGATGCTGCAGTTTTCCAGAGCAGGTAGAACTTCTGTTGGCTCATTAAAATCACAGCTCTAACAGTTATTTGTATAATCAAAGTAATGTTGTTACACCAACACAATTCCCTTGTTTTTACCCTGTGTCATCTTTAACATTGTATATGAACCATTTACAAAGAATTCAAAAATGATTCCTTTTAAATAATAAGGTTGTTTGTTGTTGTGCAGGAAGGCACATCTTTAGGTTTTGCTTCCTCATCCTTGTGTCTGGCTCCACAGTTTTGCTCTCAGTGTGGCCAGTCGCACTTCCAGGGCTCAGACTTGGGCACTTTGAGACACTTTCCTAACTTCTCACAGCCTGCAGGGGCCCAGTTCTGCAACAGAGACCAGTCATTACAGTAAGTGCAAGGGGGTGGTGGGGAATTCAGCTTCATTTAAAAGACAAATAGGAAGGAAGAGTCACTGGAATTCAGACCCTCAAATGGTGCCTTGCTCTAACAAATGGAACAGCTGTCTCGTGAGTGAACAGCTTAGATTGTTAAGAGACATTTATTTTTTGGACCCACATTAGCATGACACAGGACAAAATAGTATGATACAGGACAGCTCACATCCAACCCCTACTTAAAATTGTGTTTATTTTGTTCATCACAAGGGGGCAGTGCTACAACACAAATAAATCGACAGTGTAGTTCAGTCCCTGGTGTTCGAGGAGACAAAGCCACACAGCTCAATTCAGCTGCTTTAAATAATCCAAGAGAAAAGGTCCAGATTGGAGTTATGATTTAGGACTAAATTAAATATGAATATAGTGGGTAAAGTTTTAGCTGAATGAAAACTGTTTCCACAACATACTGAAACTGTTCTCTTTTTTGCAATTTTATCAATAAAGTGCATCATGAAACTAACAGGTATTTACAGTGTGTAAATCTCACCATCACTGCCACGTCACACATGTTGAGCTGGGGAGCACCGGGCACCAGAGTCTTCTTATGCTGCTCCACAACTGGAGAGATCCTGCTTAGCACATCATGGTACTCCTTAGACAACACACTGCAAACACATGCAACAGACATGGTCAGTGGGTCCACAACAAACAATGAGTTTAATTATCTGTAATCTGCTATTTTCAAATACGATGATGAAGATTTTTTCACAAAAATATAGTGAAAAAAGGTCCAAAGGTCCAAACAAATTTTTATTTTACAATGATACATGACAAAGAAAGCCAATAAAGTCTCACATTTTAGAAGCTATAACCAGTGGATATTTGGCATTTTTGCTTTAGAAATGACTTAAATGATTCATTGATTTTTAAAATAACGAATTACATTTATCAGAATTTAACGTTTTTAATAAACAAATGGCTTCAACAATAACAAAGACGACACTGAATGAGATTGAGTTGATCTGTTAGTCACTTACATAAATATACATACACACATAGACTGTATGTCAATGCATAGTTCATACCCACATTGACACAAACATGCACATCTGTTTTTATTCTGAATATGTTTTGTCCATTTGTTGTAGTTGCTTTACCATCAACTGAGAAGCCTTGATGCAGTGAATGCAGTGCACGTATGTATCCAGTGATGAAACACTACTGTGGTCCACATGTTTAACTCATTATATTACAGTGGTGACATGCTGTAGCTTTTCAACAACAAAAACATAAACGGATAAACACACTCACACACACACACACTGCTGGCTGTCCACTCGGGCACCCTTTGGGAAAGTGCACTCAGCAGGGTGAACTGTGTAACCCCTATCCCATCCCCTGTCTCTCAATTACTGCTGTTGGACACCAGTGAGCCCGAGCACCTCTGTGCATTATTATATTCAGTGTGTAAAACACAGGGGCCCTGAAGGCTTTCAAAGGAACGCTGCTCTCAATAGGACCTGTAGGGTTAATGGGCTGTGTGTGCTTGTGTGAGTGTGTGTTGGGGGAAGTGGGCGTCTGGTGGCGTGACACACAGATAGACAAATATCAGCAGTGCAATTACACCCTTGATACACTCGCCGGCAGCACCTGTGCCAGCCTTCCATCCTCCCTCCACTGCAAACCCGGCCCTCTGATTGGCCCCTGGGGAACATGTGCATGTGTGTGAGGTGAAGTGTCAATTAGAGTAATAACCCCAGGCTCTGTCCAGCTCACACCTACCCTCCCTCTTAGATCTCCCACAGGGCAGCAAGGCTTCCTCCATCAGCCAGCACCTGCTCCTTTCCTTGATACTCTCAGTCTTTACTTTCCCCTACAATTACTCGACTGGTAGTGCACTGGCTGCAATTAGTCTCTCTCTTTGTGTGCCACATTTGTCATAAGCTAACTATCTTCACATTGTAACCCCAGCTGATAGGGAAAAACCGGATTATTCCTTTCAATTTGAAAAAAATCTGACATTCAGATTAAATTGCCTCAGCTATCTAAAATCGCAAATTCTGCTTTTGCCTGATCTCGATCAGCAAGAGGGATATTTCATTCCCCTCCTATCTGTGCCCACTACTGATTGTTGCGATTCATTTTGTGATAAGTGATGAAGCAACTTAACAGAAGTAAATATAAGGGAGATTTATCAGAACTGCTAGAAGTATTCAACTTCTCCGTACAAGTCTGCAAGCAAAGCATGCATGTACTGAGAAACGTGCACATAGACCTGCAACACACACACACACACACACACACTCTTAACTAGGATGGAGTAGAATGGTCCCAGTGGATGCAGAGGGACAGCGGCTGAGAAGTGAGAAGTGAGCTACGATGCATACCAGTAAGTGGGGAGATGAAGAGAAAAGTAACAAGGGGAAAAAGTAAGACAAAAGTTTGGAGAGGAAGCGGAATGAATAGTGCAGATTAGGGTGGATAGAGGAAGAACAGTGAAGAGGTCATGCAGCTGGGTGTTGGTAGGGGTGACCTTTTAGACATATTCAATGACCCCTCTGTACAGAGGTGAAAAATGAGTGTGCATTTCTGGCTTGTGTGTGTGTGAGTGTGTGCATGCACATCTAGCACACATGGTTGCATATTGATTGGTTTTTTTTTGCTTTTCTTTTTTTATTCTTCCAAGTGAGTAGCAAGGCTAAAAGGTGGGCAAATGAAAAACAACATTAATGTTTTATCATCCAATCTCACTTCAGAACTGAGAGGAGGAGGCAAACAAGAGAGGAGGCCAGAGCAAAATACAGTATGAGAGGCAGAGCTGCAGAAGGCAGAAAAGAAAGGTCAGTCCAGGAGGTTTTTATGGCAGGAGGGAGCCAGAGCGAACACTCTGCACAAAAGGAATATTCTCTCATCAAAGCGATTTTGTGATTATCTTAATGTATTAGTCATGGTGTCGGCTTGCATCACTTTTTAAAAAAGATCATATAAATATTATATATTGACACTAAAAGATGCTCATTCTCATCTATCTTTGCAACCTTATTTAGTAATAGTCTTAGTTCAGCCTTGGCTGTCTGCGTCCTCTGGCGTCACTCTCTCCTCTCTGAGCTTCTTAACTCTCCTCTGAGCTGAGGCAGAGACACACAAAACTCCATTAAACAGCACTCGCTCTCAATTTAGACATGAACAATTTATCTTGCAATTATAACCTGCAGTGGTGCACCAGAGGGTTGAGGGCCAGATAGTGATCTTTAAAGAGCTGTTTGCAATCACAAAGAGAAGGGTGTAATCAGGCGCACTCTGGCTGAGCAGATCAATCCGTCGCCTTCTTTTTCATGCCACTGAATCAGCATTGATCTCACACACAGTCTGTGCTACCAACAGGCAAACAACCTTCCTATCCTCACACCTCTCCTCTTCATTCTCTAACATGTCTTCTCTTGTTCTTGTTTGTCTCCCCTTGCTCATTCTTGTTCTTCTTTTCTCTTCTAAAAAATTTAATCTGCGGTTTTTAAATTTTTAGGCAACTGACCTGATTGGAAACTTTTCTCCAGGATCCCGTCCCAGGTGGAAAATGATTGGCTGCAGTGTGTGCTCTTTCTGGTCGTGAGTCGTCACATCCAGGATTTCTTGACCTGGACAGAAGTTGATACCCTGTAAGAGCAGAACAGGCACACATTAAAAAGTGTAAATGTAGTTTCTAAATTTGAAGCAAATGTCAGGACTGGGCAATGATTATGTCAGTGCACGACAAACAGCTGAAGGCAAACATGTGCAGGGCCCAGACCCGAATGACACACTTCTAATCCAGTAACTTGTTAGGGGCCTTCATCTTAGCCTTGGTTACAAGTAAAGGACTTCAATTGCACAATACACAGTGTAAGATCAGGGTACATGTATAATGATCTAAATCAGTGTGCACTAAAATAACGGACTAAAATGGGAGAATACAAAAAAAGACTGTGGTAGAAATGGATTCTCCTCATGTTTCTCAATTATCTGATGGCATTTTATAGGTCCTCTGCAACAGTTCACCACTCAGCCCGAGCTCTGTAGCTGTTCTAGTTCACTATCTTCTGTACTTATGGTGGAATAAGACTGATTTACGAGAGGAAAGAGCAGAACTGCCCTGTTTTTGCTGCAAAACCTTCATAAATTAAATATGAAGGTCAGCCTTTCTCTATAGAACAATCTCACACAATATTTGAGGTCAGTTCCACAGGTAAGAAAAAAATATATTTGCTTTTATCTTTATGCACCACATAAGTGAAACCCAAGAACTGAAAATGACAAAATGAGATCCTTACATCCCATGTTCTGAATAATTAATGATCATTTTTTGCTCTCTGTAATTACTTCTCTTTAACTTCCTGTTTCTACTATGAAGTGTGTCCAGTTTGGTCATTTTTAGTGGCTATGTTTGATTCTTTTAAAAGTTGCAGTTCAGACACAAGTGTGTTTTACCATGTAGAGAGATCTGGATGTTTAGATTTGAGCTTGCAGCAATCTACTCTACTCTCAGCTGAATGCTCATTCGCTTTGTAGTGTGTTCTATCTGCACACTGTCTTCCAGCGCGTTGTGTTATTTATGTAGCTACTGTTGGTACATCATGAAGGGGTTCAAGTCATTCGCAAAATAGAGGACTTTTGCTGCCTCCCCTTCATCTCTCCACGCCTCTGCTCCTGCTCCCTGACTCCATTCTCATGAGCCTGGCAGTGATCTTAGCCTGATTGAGTCACACTCGCTCCTCCAGAACCCCCTGTAGATCAGCCCCCTCCTGCCCACCCAACACACACACACACACACACACACACACACACACACACACACACACACACACACACACACACACACACACTTTTTTGATGAGCACAACTACTATTGAGAAAGCATTCATCTGTAAGGCACTGTTGCTGCCCCCCTCTGAGATCGCTCAACAGAGTCAACAGAGCACCTCAAAATACATATAGAAGAGAGAGAAAGAGAAAGAGAGAGAGGGATAGATACCCCCCACTCTGCAGAGCCTCCTCTGATCCAGACTTGTCCTGTCTTTTGAAGCCAACAGCTTAGAAATGCAGAAAAGTATGAAAAAAAAACTCATCCCAGAGGAGCAGCAGAAAAGACCTGCTGTGTGCACTGTATCTCTCTGACTCTCTTGTACCCAAGACATAACAGCAGGAACTCCACATCACGTCTGACATTAATGCTATGGATACAACAAGGCTGCTTTCAAACTGGAGCAGTGCAGTCACTATTACAAGATAAGGTGCTGGAGCATCCAGGGATGCCAGGATGGTTTGTGGAAAAAGTAGTATTTGGAAGAAGAACAATCAGTTCACAGAGACTGTGTCTGAAATTTTAAAACAAAGTTGGAATATATTCTGTATTTCATGGATATGATAATAATATTTGACAGTAAAAACTACTGATCTATCTATCAACTGATCTATGTGCCACCATGGTGGAAAATAACTGCACACATTCACTCACTGACCTTACATACAATTTTGAGCTACTTGTACTTGTGTTTTTCCATTTTAAGCCACTTTGTTTCAACATTTATGTTGTACTTTTTACTTCACTACATTTATGCAACAGCTGCAATTACTAGGTACTTTTCATGCTTAGATTTTCCATGGCAAAGCATTTTTCAACTTTATAAAATACACTGCATTGTTAAAGACTAAACCAACAATTCCCTCTCGGGCTTGAGGTAAAATTATTCAATATCTCACAAAAAACAACAACAAATTTTTAAGAAACATCTCAAAAATGAAAACCCAATTATCTCACAACCTAACTGATTTAGCATCAGTATTAACAATCTAATAATGCCACACATGGTAATATATCAGTCACAGAGGTGGTTTTTCTGCAGCACACTGCTGTAGAGCAGGTACTTGCTCTAATTAATGTTCTGAGTTCCTCTAGCTCTAGAGTACAGTGCAATAGCTATGGCACAGTCTATTACTTGCCAATTTATGAAACAGGATATGATGCCAAGAAATAAGTAGGAGTAGGACTAACAGGTGTCTGGAAAAAAAGTACTTTTTCAATTTTCATTCATCACCTTGTGAAGGATTCAAAAAGGTAAAAAGAAGCTATCCCAGCTGTCAGAGAGCTCCTTCTGCAGCACAGGTTACTCAGCAATCCAGATACAAAGGAGCAACAGTCTCAACAAACTATATTTTGCAATATTAACATCACTACACTGCCTGAAGAGAATTTGATAAGACCCATTTAAGCCTGTGAAATTTCTCATTTTCCTCATGGCTGAGCCGCATGAACACAGCCAGGACAGAGCAATACGTCTCCCACCTATTAACCTGTAATTTCATTCTTCTTCACAGACACACATCTTCCCTTGTTTATTTTTCACCATGGGCCAAGAAAACCAAATTATATTTTTAAGTATTACCAAAGCCAAGGAGCAAGCAGGAAAACATTGTTATTTCAGTGAAAAGGGGGTCTGATTGTGAATTTCTGTTGCACGACAGGTGAATCATTAAGGGGGTTTCAGGGTGAGCATCATTTTCTAAGTGGATGAAAGAGTAGGATCTTTAGTACAAGAAGGCCAAACATGGACCTTGGAACATATTTTACACTAACTAATTTAACTAATTTACAAATCATTTGATTTACAGTCTGATTGAGAGTAAAAGCAGCTTATTTACATTTTTCCTATATATGAAATGCATTGTGGGTCACACAAGAAAAACTGTTGAGGATTCAACCATAATGACATGACGCACACTGGAGATTCCAGCTGCTCCACGAAGTGCACACACACACAGAAATGCACATCTGTATGGTGAACCTAACATACGTGTACATGTTTTCTCTCGTCCTTTCTCTCTCTCTCTCTCATGTACACACACCGAATCGATAGGCAACTCACAGGCAATCAGACGCCATTATTTGTGAAGTTCCACTTCAGTTCACATGAGTTGATAAAGGAGGCTGCTATTGATTCAGCGGCCCTGAAGGAGAGAGCAATTTAAGCGACCGATGGGGCATAAAACAAACTGGATCACAGGAAAAGCAGAGCCATGGAGGGAGGACAGGAGGACATGTTTTTATGGACAGAGAAGAGAAAGAAGGACAATACTATCCTGTTTTTCAAGTGTCGGATTTCTCAGTTCTCCTGATGCATTTAATCAGCACTGACTTGATGTAATTACGGCCGAGGTGGCATCTTTCTTCCTTTTGAGCTCCGTGATGCCAAAAGAACAAGTCTGCAGCAGGGAATGATGGTATGTAAATGGAGAAGAAGAAAATCTCCGCTGGAGTCAGAACAAACAAGTCAACTGGCTGATGAATGATGTAAGTTTGCTGATGTGGGGGCTCTTCATTAATATTCATTACGCTCTGATGTACACAGCAGTCAACTGATGAGCCATTTTCAAGATAACACCAACAGCGAAAGTGTTTGTGTGTTTCAGTAAGATTAGGAGAGACAAAGAGGGAGGATGTAGCAGTGCAGATTGAGAACTGAGAAAAACAGAGATGGGAGAGAATTTTGTTGTGTTAAAAGGGACCCATACTTTTTTAAACTCCTCCCATGAGTTGCTCCAGGTCCAGTAGTGCGCCTTGTATTGTCCAAGCCTCACAGCCATCAGCTCATTCCCACGGTAATAGAAGATAGGCCTGTTGAGGATGAGAAGAGGGAGACATAACGCTTAGATCTGTTTTTTCCCAGGTGGATGATGCCGACACAAATGCCTATACAAAATTTCTTTGTAATCCATCCTTAATGTTGTCAAGATGTCTCACTCAAAACCACAAAGAGAAAAAGTCAGGGGATCACTGAAGTCTATACAAAGGTTCATATCAATCCCTCCAGTAGTTTTTGAGAAAAGTGGTGGACTGACTGATGTAGATCCACGCTGCTAGCATGGCCAAAAATGTTGCCTTATATGATGAAAAAGAACAATTGACCTCCATTCACAGATGTGATCATGAACATAAAATGCATTTTTAAAGGGGCAATCTTTTAAGTTTTATTTGCTGCTGCATGTGGTTTCTTGCAAGGAGCAGGTGGTGATGGTGGCTTCAACCATCAAGAGGTTAGAATATGCCCTCTAAGCAGTGCTGTTTCTTCAGGGCAGTCTGAACGCTACAGTGAGTCGTTATCGGAAATTGATGAGATAGGCTGGCTGGGCTGGGGATAGCTGGTTAGCATGCTAACTTCAGTAATTGAGAAGAAGTAATAGAACTAGAGGCAAAACACTGCCTTTGTTCTCCACCACTAGAGACAGCTCTTGGTGAGTAAAGAAATGAAGTTTGATGCACACCAAACATTTCTTCTAGACTGGTAAGTAAACAGCTGTTAATGCTAACATTGCTATATAGCAACAGCTGAAAATTCAAATGACTCCTTTAAAAATGAAGGGGATCTTGGTGCCAAAGCAGAGGTCACAAACACTACAAATCTCTGGTAAAATCACGTAACAGTTAGTGCATGTCCCCACCTGTTTTGGAGTGTGTGGGAGCGGTTTAGCAGGACTGGTGTCAGGTCCAGTCCATCCAACGTTCGGTCATCAGGAGGGCTGACGCCAGCCAGAGCCAGGCTGGTGGTGAACAGGTCCATCACATTGGCCAACTGGAAGCTCACCTGCAAAAAGACAAAGAACATATTAAAGTGGCATGAGAAGCACATACAGAACAATTCAAACAATCAGCAGGTTAGAACTGAAAAAAATCAAGAACTCTCAAGGAGGAAAACTCAGATTAGTCTTCACACACAATGGCACAATGGCAGCGCTAAGAAGCACTGTTCTTGTGCCAGTTTCACATCAACAAAGTGGACTCTCGTTCATCTCGAAGATTTTGCTTCTTGTTTCTGCCATGAGCTGCAAATAATTAAGAGTTCACAAATCAAAAATGAACTGTTTCATGCTCTAGGAAGACCAAAGCTTGCTCATTTATGCTGGATTTTCTTCATGAACACTAACAAGGTGGCAATGCATGGTCATGACTGGTTGTGTGCATACATGTAGGAAAGAGGTGCATTTCTCCAGTCTCCTTTCTAATCTCTGCTTGCAGGTTTATTATAAAACCTCAAAAATGCCTCTCTTTCTAAATGAGTTTTTTTTTTTTTTTTTTTGGGGGGGGGGGTAAAAAAAAGAGGAGAGGAAGTAGGGAGAGGACAAGGCCCGGGCAAGCAGGCGGCTGGAGCTGGAGCGAGCTGGTGTTTTATCTCCTTCTCCCAGTCCCAGTGAAAAGCTTTATTTTATTTATAAACTTTGAACTATTTTCAGATAAAATGCCATTTTTTCGCTGTCATCCTTGATCTTCCGTTCCATTCTCTCCTGAGCGAGCCTTAGAGGGAGACGGCACGCTCACAATCAGATAGTGCTATCAGGCCTCTGCAGCTGCACCGCCATGTGCCGCTGTGCTGCTATCGGCAGCCAGCACACATACACATACACACACACACACACACACACACACACACACACACACACACACACACACACACACAAGCTCCTAAGCACTGAAATGAATTCCCTTTTCTTCTGTATCCACAGAACTAGCCTCAGAAAGGGCTCTGCAATGCATTCCATGATCTATCTGCACATCCAGACACTCTTTCGCACACACATACACAAACACTAACACATTTAGTCCTTCACTTCATTTTTCTTTTTTTAATGTCCCCCTCACACAGACACACACACATCTGCCATTAAAGAAGACAGGACAAAAGGACACAAGAAGCAAAACTGACATTTAGCTGTTAACAACTTGCATGACCAAAAACCAAAACTTTCAAACTCTATCTCATGAGTTGCCATCTTTTATTTCCTTCCTTTATTAGCTCTGCCCTCTTTTGCAGGCTACACTGAACTTCACTGTTTCTTCACCCTTTGTTCTTGCCTTTTTACTTGTCTGACTCATTGCTCTCTATTAATGTTTCAATCTCTTTCCCTCTCTTTCTCTCATTTCTTTCTGTGTTGTTGTGAGTGGTGATGTTGGTTATCTGAGGAGGCAGCGCTCCTATCCCTGTCTCTGCTCATTCTGCCTGTGTGTCTGTTGCCTGATAAAACACAACAAAAGGGATTGGGACGCTCGACAACATTGTGTGGCCGAAACCCCACCCCACCCACCTCCACATCTTTGTTCCTACAGCCACTACCCCCCCCCCCCCCCCCCCCCCACCCCCCCACTCCCCAGGCAGTGGAAGAATGCTGAATCTGCACCTGCTTCAGACCAACCGTGCTCCTTCATTCCAGTACATGTCCTTCCATCCTCTTAAATATGAGCAAATGACTAATTGACAACAGTTTCCTGCTCACTTGCACAAGTCAGTTAAACTTTCATCACTCTGATGCATCGACAGATAAAGGGCTTTTTAAATGTGGAAATACACACTGAAGGGGTCTTTCTATCATCAACCCCCCCCCCCTCCAAAAAAATAAAAATAAAAATAAAAAACTTGTCTGTGTCATCTTAATACTATAAAGACTGGTCTGTGCTCAGATGGTACAATAAACCTGCTTAACAATGGCTTCCATGGTTGTTTGTTGTCTCCACTATTTTCCTCCAAGAGCTTATGGACTTTTCAATGCACAGATCAACAGAGATTTCAGAAGACTACAATATAAGAGAGGGGGCAACCCCGTGCCTGGTCTGTCCTCCCTCCCAAGCAGCATTATGATAAATCCAGAGCTGCAGAGTACAGTAGCTCCAACAAAGCAGCTTTGTCATCACAACCCCTGAGAGCTTCAGGGGAGGATCTATAGACCCTCGTTCTCACTGCCAAGCCACAACTGCAAATGTTAACACATGCACACACACAGGTGTTTTGTGATATCCTGCGCTGGCATTATTTACATTTATCTATCCACTGGTCTAGAAAGTATCTGTTACACATACAAGTAATCCAGCATACATTCAAAAGCATGCATATATATGTGGGCATATAGGATCAAACAAAATTACACAGACATGTTCTGCACACTTGCACATGCATACAAAGACACGCTGGCTAGTTATAATGTGGCACAGGTGCAGCAAAGCCCTGACGAACACAGCAACGTTCCTGGCAGTGTGGCAGTGCCAGCGTCTTTAGCACTCCTCCTCCTTTTCTCTTTTACTTCTTCCTTGCTTCCTTCCCTGCACCCCCTCTCCACTCCTCCCGTTCCTTTATCCTGAGCGCCTGGCATATTCAGATACTGAAGTCCTCATTACGGCTCAATCCAACCTCAGCAAACACACAAACAGATTAGCCGCTTAAGACGCTCCCAATCCCCCTCTCCCTCGCTATTCTGCTGTGCTATCAGGCCCCAGCACACCCCTGTGAGATGAGCCAGGGGCAAGGCTTACTGCAGACTGCAGACTGCAGCCTCCGCTCGCTCCTCCACCAAATCCCTCTGCGTCACAGCCCCGTGTCACAGCTGCCCCTAATACAATTAAAAGTCATTTGCAGAACGCACAGGCTTAGGGGATCACGGTGTGGGTGGGGGGTTAAATTGGGGAGGGGGAGGGAAAAAAGAGAGAGAGAGTTGGGGCATTAATTCCAGCCAAAAATATTTTAGGAAACAGTGGAAAAAGGCGCCCACATGCTTCATGGTCAAAATCATACAGTTTATCTTCACTGTTTCTGGAGTTCATTCACTTGATAGAAACTGAACATAGTCAAATTAACTGGTTACTGCACCGACTGGTCAGACTCTGAAGACTGTGAAGACTGTGTAAAGCCGTAAATGATACACAAATGAAACAAAAAGCAACAATCACTCAAAAGAGAGGATTAGTGAAATAATTATTCCTTTACTCTCAACCTGCTTCCCAGTACTGCACATCACCTGCAGCTTTTTCAACTCCTGGTACCTGTTGATAGGCACAACATTAGGGAGCAATAATTCTTAGAATAAAGAAGCTTGGCTCTGGTTCCTGGGTCTAAGAATAGTCTCGCCTCTAGAGAAGATGCTGGGGATTTAGTGAGTGATCGCCTTGAATTTTTATTTATTTATTTTTTGGAGGCTTTATTTGCTAAAAGCTTCAAATCACTGAGGTATTCTTACCGTGCCTTCTTTGATGTGTCCAGGCCACCAGGCAATGGCGGGCTCCCTCATGCCCCCTTCAAAAGTGGTCTGCTTCCCACAGAGGAATGGCCCATTGCTGCCACCTGAGGAATCAGCAGCAGTATCAGTATCAAATAACACACACAACATATAGAGCAGAAAATTAGTCAGACACCAACTGGGTTTCACGTAGAAAAAAAACTATGAGTTTATATGTGTGTGTGTGTGTGAATTTGTTGCCTACCTTCATTTGGGGCAGATATCAGAGCAGCTCCGTTGTCTGAAGTGAAGAAGACAAAGGTATTATTGTCAATGCCCAAAGTCTGCAGCCATGACAAGATTTTACCGATGCTGTAGTCCAGCTCCATCACTGCATCTCCATACCTACAACACACAACCAATCACATCTCATATCACTTAAGATGGGAAATACAGTCATTTATAACCTTACGCATCTGCTGGACTGTTTGTCAATAAAAGAGTCAGTAAGGTAAGAGATAATGTACCGGCCTCGCTGGCTCTTTCCTAGGAAGCGTTTGGAAGCGTAGACGGGTGCGTGAGTGGCGTCAGGTGCCCAGTAGAGGAAGAAGGGCCGTCGAGCTTCAGTCTGACGGAGTATGAAGTCAAGACCTTCCTGTAGATGTGGGAGGTTTGAGAGACTGTTACAACACTGTCAATATAGATGCCAAATGACTAAGTGTAGCATCTTTCAGTGTGCTGCTGTAAAAGTGTTTCGAGTAAATCTGCTCTTTGTCACCTGCATACCACATACTGACTGAGTATGTGGTACACTCAGCTGCCTGTTTATTAGGGACACTTAGCTAAAGGTGTCCCTAAGCCACATTAATATCTGCACTACTAAAACCAGTCTATTCTCATATCACATGCTAATATGAACTCCACAAAGCTCTACTTGACACATCCATCCTCTTCTTGTGATGACATATTACGCCTCTCAAGCATGCAGCGCATCTCTGCATGCTGCTTTTGATCCCTTCAGGAACAGAATGGCGGGGGGGGACGACGACTGACGTAGGCAGCACCAGAGATAATCAGTGCAAGTGTGCACAAAAAAACAATCCACTTCTGCTCGTGAAAAGTACAGTGATGATCAAAGGCCAAAATCAGGCTTTAATTGCACCTTTAATTTGTTAATTTATTTGTTGACTTGTTTTTTTATGTTTTGGTGAGCCAAAGACAATGTTTGACTCTGGCTGACAATAAAGACAATAAAGTATTCTGTTCTATGTTATTTTATCCTATCAATTACTTTACAAAGGAAATGATGAAACAAAACTGGGTGTATCTGATATACTCCACTGACAGAATCGTATCTTCTGAGATAGAAACAGCCTTGGAATTGACAGGTGAGCCTCAACTTACCATCAAATAGATCTCTGTGAGGTTGGACTCTCCAGTCTTTCTGTTAATCTTAAATTCCTCATAGTACCTGAAAAACAAGTGGGTTGACATCATTCATTAAATAAACCTGAATACCTGCTGACCGGCTACACCATCCCAATTCCCCACTACTTATTGTGGATCTTTCACAATGACCTGGTTGTACTGTCAGAGCTTTCATTTTGCCTCCAAATTGACCAAAACTACTGCAGAAAATATCATTAAGACAACAGAAGCAAATTTCTCTCCTGTGGATTGTGTTTGTAGGAGATATTTGGTGAAAGACATATTTGGGAAGTCTCAGCAGAGCTGAGCAGAGGGAACTGTTATGAGGTGTTGCTGAAGCGTGGCGCGGCGAGCAGAGAAGCAGTGACAGGCATCTCTCTTTCTTACGCTTCACTTCCTCCAGGTGTCCTCGCGCACAGCAAACGCAACCTGCCGTCTCTTGAGGGCGTACGTGTGTCTGCGTATACGTGTCTATGTGCATGTGTGTATTTGTCCAGGGCCCAGGTATGCAGCGCTGATTAAACCCACGGCTAAGCGAAAAACATGCCCGGCTGCCAGTTCCAATGACCCTGAATACACATATGGCTGTTTTGGGGAAAACAAATGGGCGGAAAATGGAATACACAAGCACAGCTGGTACAGAGAGAAGAAAGAGGAGGGGAGACACTCAACTAATCCAGAGGAGCAGCCAGCCAAACTATTCCACTGAGTCATAGGGAAAAAAGATTTTTATAGATTTTCAGCTTCTGTTTCTGTGTCTGCTGTTGTGTATCTGAGTGCTTGTGTGTGATACTACCTGCCAAGCATCTCAGAATTGTTGTAGACAGGGATGTTGGGTCTGATGCTGCTGTTGTATGGGCCGAAGTGGCAGTTTGGTGCACCAAACCATTCATCAAAACCATTCTCCAGAGGAAGGTACTGTGGTCTGTGGCCCAGATGCCTGTAGTGACAAATAAAGAGCACTCACACGCTGAAGGATTAGTGTGACTAAAGGATCATGCTACATGTTTTTGCATATTTAAATTTAGACCATTACTACAAATCACATATACTTGCACAACGACACATCATTTTCGGAAGCACAAAATACTAATTTGGATTTCTGGCTCCAGTTACTGCCTTTAGGTTGTCATTGGTTTCCATTCACCTCAGTACAGTATGTAAATCAACTTGCAGAGGCTTCAATCTTGTTTGAAACAGGGGAGCAACCTATCACTGTGAGAATCATGCCAACTGTAAGTTTAGTGGTTATATCAGGAAGATCTTTCAGATAAGTCCTCTCTCACAGCTACAATACTACAGGACAAAAACAAAAGGCAGACAGTGTTGCGTGTGATAAATTATCTATCTCAAACAAGCACAAGGTCTCTGCATAAAGATTTTCAAACCAAACTGAAAGGAATGCAAATCGCTGGATGCCTCTGGGACAGGAAAAATGCATTCAAAAACCCAAAATGATTATATACTATGGAAAATCAGCATCAGTATTAGTGTTAAAACATGCAAATATGCATTGGCCCTTTCATTTGTGGAATTTAAAAAAGTGGATCGTGGTAATTCATTTTCATCACATCATTTGATGTGTTTAGACTATTGCTTCAGTCTAAATAACCATCTTAATCATAACCAGTGGTGGTTACCAAGTGCATTTCCTCAAGTACTGTACCCAACAGTTTACAGTTTATTTAACAGTTTTGGGTTTCCTTTCATCACACTCCTACTTCACTACATTTCAAATAGAAACACTGCACTGCACTTTACTACATTACATTTATCTTGCAAGTATTTTCACATACAAATAATAAGAACATTTCTATGCATTAAACAACACTGACAGGGGACATACCTTTATAGTGTAATATAGCTACATTTTCAAAACTAAATTATCTGAATACTACTTCCACCACTGATCATAAGCCTTCAGAAACATCTATAAACCTGGATGAAAGATAAAGAGCTCACCACTTGCCAACTATCTTGCTGACATATCCCTTTTTCTTCAGCATCTGGGGTAACAAAATCTCATCCTTGGAGATCCCTCCTACTATCTCCTGTGGTGTGTATGCTATAAAAAAAACAAGATTTAAAAAATTTTGCGTGCAAAACTTTCCAGGACTTTACTGCACACTGCACATTATAGACTAAATAATGAGAAGCCTGCAAGAAATTATTTGCAGCTGGATAATCTGCACAGTAAAGATATAATGAGAGTGTACCATTTCTGGCGTGGGCATTGGTGGTGTAGAAACCGTTTCTGACGGGCAGTCTGCCGGTGAGAAGTGCAGCTCTGGCTGTAGTTAAAATGACAGAAAGACAGAAAGAAGTCATTAGGATTTCTGAATTGGTTTTCTAAATTCTTTTTTTTCTGGCAAACAGGCAGTCAAATGCGCTCTAGCCCTGATCCTGACACACAGAGATAACTAATTCATTTGTCCAGTTGGGACAGTATTCGGTTAAATTCTAATATTAAATTTAATAACTCAACATTTATACTTTTTTGTGGTAGTTTAAAAAGTAAGGATTGCTCTGGCATGCTTGTCAGTTTCGATGCGTGCATCAAATTCTTTCAGCTTCTCATGAACAAAAGGCACTCAGACTATTCTGAATCCACAGTATTACACATGGATATCTCAGATTAAATGACCTAGAATCAAAGTATGAAAACGATCATGCTGGAGTTTAAGGTGTTCACACAACAGCAACATTACAATACCTTCATCTTGCATTCTGTACTACTTTCCTCTACTATGTTTTACATGTTTATGTGAATGATGTGATGTGCAGGCTTAAGTTTAGCAAATGTTGTTCTGTGTTAGGTCAGTTAATTGTGTTACAGTTACATTTATACCTTTAAATCATCAACATTTTAATGATGTGATAATTAAAACGAAGTAGAGATAGAGGTGACTGCATATTGAAAAACAGGAACTTCTGGTTTAAGTTCTGTTACAACATTTACCGCTGACTCACATGGGGAACAGAGGGGGTTGGCAGTGTAGAAGTTTGTAAGCAACATGCCCTGAGCAGCCATGGCGTCCAGATTGGGAGTCTCTTTAGAGGGCTGGCCAAACACCCCCAAGTCCCCCCAACCCATCTGAGGAGCAGAGGCGGGTTCGATATGTCCAGTACATACATATACACAGAGAAAGACAAAAACACACATGCAAGCAGACACTTAGATATTGCAGTCAGTTAAGTAGTGTTCTGTGAGATTTACAGTTATAATAGTTACTACTCCAGAGAGAAAAGTAACGTTACAGAGAACAAAAAGGAAATGATAGAAATATTTTTGTTCCTTCCTTCATTCAATGCTGAGCCACAGAACTGTGTTGCTGATGGGAGCTAAAGTCACAACACAGAAAAACACAAGAAAATAACTCACATCATCCATGAGCATGATGATAATGTTTGGAGATGAAACATTTGTTGGCTTCTCTGTCAAGGAACAACATATTATTGCACTAAGAAGAGTAAAAGTTAGAGCAGACATCACTCGCAGTGCTTTGCTGCAGTCATATGACCATCACCTTCGAGGAAGTGGTTTGTTTGTCTTCGTGCGGGTCTTCAGCGCAACGCTTGCGCATACACAGTAGAGTATTTGTTTTACGGTGTCTGATAGAATTAATTGATTCATTTTGTCTTATTATGTTTTTATTTCGTTCATCTATTGATGTAGGTAACGTTACGTATCAGGATTAAATCGTTAAACTATGAATAACCGTAATAATTGATTGTTGTTATTTGGTGCATTCACGGACTTCTGTTGTACGTTATGCGTGCGACATAAAAAATCGAAATCGTTCGGAAAGAATAAAAATGTGGACCATTTAATATTTTAATTAATTAAAATCAACAACTTACAATGTCAATAAAGTATGCGGGATAATACCACCAAAGCAAGTTTTATAATATATAAAAATCAGGTACTTAAATATGTTTTAACTTTTCCAACAGCGTATGAATGTAACGTATCACGTGACAGCATCTGACAGCTCAGAGGAGGAACACTAACATGGCGGTGTGCATAGCAGTGATCGCAAAAGAGGTAATGATTGTTGTTCCCGAATGTCCTAGGTTTTATCCAAACCCAGGTTTTAATGTTGAGAGTATTTTCCATCTGCTTATAATAGGTTTAAGCAAGTGTTTCAGCTTTTTCTGTTTGTCAGAGCGTCCAGCAAGTTGAAATGCATCTACAGAGCTAACAACATTAGCATTGCTATTTGAGGGAAGCTGCTTTTATAAATTGCTGCATTTGATTTGAATGATGATTTTTGTGACAGTACTTTAAAGGTGGTGCTTTTTAAATGATTCGTTATTGTGTTTACGTCCGTTCCCAGAACTACCCGCTGTATATTCGCAGTGTTCCCACTCAAAATGAGCTGAAGTTTCACTACACTGTGCACACCTCTCTGGATGTGGTGGAGGAGAAGATCTCAGCAGTGGGCAAGTCCTTGGGAGACCAGAGAGAACTGTACCTGGGTCTGCTCTATCCCACTGAAGACTACAAAGTGTATCCTTTGTTGTTGTAGTCAGTGGTTTATTATGAAATTTAGTTAAAAGCTGGGAAAAGCCACAATGCAACTGCTTGACTTATCTTTTAATTAGATCATCTTTTACTCAGATGTCTGTGATCTAAAGTTAATTATCTTTTTAACAAGATTGTTAAGACATCTTTATTAAATCTTAGTATCATTCATAAATATACACACCTCTATTACTCAAGAAAAATGGTAAAATCCTCATACAGTTGTATGAAGTTTGACAAATTAAGTAAAGTAAATTCAACCCCTGCAATCCTCCTACAAATACACTTTCTTCCAATCTTAATTTTTGGTTCATGAACTAAAAATAACAAAAACAAAAAACAGCAATTGTGGCAAGTGAACTCCCTGTCTCTGAAAGAAAATAAAACAATATCCTTGACTGGTAAAATAGATATGGGTATGTAACAAACTCCAAGGTGAAATTTGTCATCGTTGTGGACTCATCAAATACATCATTGCGGGACAATGAAATAAGAAGTGTAAGTTGAGTTTGTTGAGCACCTTAACATGTTCAAAGTCAGCCCAATGAGTAGAATTTTCAAAAAGAATTGTAATGTTTTACACACATCTACAAGTTTGGTTCTCCTTGTGTCAGGATGTTTATCTTTTTATACAGTATTAAGTGCTGTAGTGAACACTCGTACCCTCTATATGCCCAAACAGACAGAAGAAATGATATATTATCGTAAATTGATTTTTGCATGGACAAAGAGCTTTTTTTTTTTTCTTGGTAAGCCTGCCCTTTACAAAATCCTTACCATGAACATTTAACATTTAATACAAAATATGAAGGAAGCCTGGGTTTAGGGTGAGCATGCATATGCACACAGTTCTGACCATAAAAAAGTTCAGTGTCAATTTCTCGCTCTAGTAAATCAACATCAGTGTCAGTTTAAAGCACTTTTATGCTTGTCTCATCAGTAGAAAGTAATTGTGCTCTGATTCAATCTGGTTTCCTGTAATTCAGTGTAATTTGTATTTGTTCTTTTCCAGATGTTCAGAAAATTGCACAATTCTTTTACTGATGTAATGTGCAACCCATTCCACAATCCTGGGGACCCCATTCAGTCCAAGTGAGTTTAGTCAGGTGACATCTGTCAGTGTTAAAAAGGTCATCTAAAGATTTTATCACTTAAACACCTTTTTTTTTTTTTTTTTTAACTGTTGACTGATCTTTCTCCAGGGCCTTTGATGGAATCGTTTCTGGAATGATGGTGCAAACTGGCTGATCCATCCCTCTCTGCTGAGCCTCCACTGTACATAATACCCCTGATTTTTTGTTTACATGTTGCCTTGATCATTGAAATGTATAACTGTAATAAAAACTGAATTGTTGTTGCACATCATTGCATGTGTCAGTTTACTACAAGCGGAGCACCAGATCATTGTTTTATTTATTCACTTACATAGCAAAGAACTTAAGTTATACATAGGGATTTAAACATTACACTGCAGGCAGCGACACAAAACATTCGCATCTGTTTGTAAAAACATTAAGAGTTAAGAGATGCAACTGCATAACAATTTGAGAATTGTCCCATGCATTCACAGCAACATAAGCTTATAATGCAACACCGCTGACCCCAGTCTTCATTCTTCACATCTTGTCTATTGAAGGACTGATGCATGGGTGCAGCTGCTGTCCATTCTGTACCTGTCACGTAACACTCAACTCAGTAATGCCAGGAAACATTTTTTGTTAAAAGTATCCTATCTATCCGCCCACTTGGGGATGTATGCTGTGAGTAGTTGCTAGCGCTGTTGGGGGTAGTGCTGTCCGCTCGACCCTGCCCCCAACTCCTCCGATGGTGGCGTGATGAGAAGAAGACACGGGTAACGTTTAGGCATCTGTTCCTGGTAGTCCATGTGTCCCCACTGTCTCTTCCCCACTGATTGGCCTCCGTAGTAAGGGTGGGGTGTTTGATGTTGCGGCCTGGTTGACTGGTACCGGAACCTGCCTCGTGAGCTGTTGTGGTATCTGGGGGGACGGTAACCTCTGCCTCTTCCTCTGGTGTGGCCTCCTCTGTGTCCTCCCCGGTCTGTGGTGCTGATGCCTGGCATGTTGGTTCTCTTAGGCATTACCTGCAAGAGAAAGGAACATTTTCTTTTTGTGCTGTTTGGAATGATTGTGTAGTACTTAATGAAATGTCATGTTTGCTATTCAACAGTGATAGAACAAAGGAAATGCACAGAAAGACAAAGCAATTTATTCACATGTAAGAGACCAACTCAAAATGAGTAAAATGGAAACTAAGTGGGTGCTGTAACTGCTTTAACTTTTACTTCCAATAAACAATGAGCTCAGTAACCTGCAGTACACAGGTCCAAATGGTATTTCTCAATTCAACAAGAGGGATTCAGGCTATATATATATGGGCATTACTGGAACTCTGCAAGTCAAAATCTCAGTTTAAAAACACCCTCCAACACCCTTGCCCTGACCATCTAGTGTGAGTAACACTCAGGGTGCTGTAGGTTACTTAGATTTGAGTGACAGTCGTGAGCAGGTAACTAGTTTGAGAGTTTTCCCTCAAGGCTAACACATAGGGTGATGCTCCTCACCTTAAGGACTCTTCCTCTGAACAAGGTCTCATGCAAACCAATGGCACTTTGCACAGAGTCTCGGTCGGAGAACTCAATGTAAGCAAAGCTGTGAAAGGGGGAGAAAAAAAGACCAACACAACAAATACACTTAAACGTCAACACACAGTTGTATTCCATGGTCAGACAGTGGCAGGCAGCAAAAAGTATTAACTTAATGCACAAGATGAACCCACCCCTTGGGATGGCCAGAGAATCGGTCACACAGTATGGTAACCCGGTTGACCGGCCCACAGCCGTTGAAATGGATCTCCAGCTCATCTGCAGTAGCTCCATAGTCTACCTGGGGGTTGTTCAATAGTTTGTCAGACCAGAGGTGTGGAAAAAGCATGCTAAGTATATTAAAAAAAAAAGGAAAAACAGCAATGCAAGTCTTACATTTCCTACATAGACTGATCGGTTGTCTGCATCTATCCTCTCCTCAGGTGTCATATTGTAGAAAGGTCCTGTGAAGGAAACAAAAACAAGCTGTATACACTGCTTTCTCACATGAAATATACAATGTACTGTCTGCACAGGGGTGACTCCAGGTGAAATGAACAGAGTGCTTTCTTTCACCATCATATTCTTGCGTCATCTTTGACAATGCTTGTCTCAGAATCTCCCCTCTGATTGTATCTCTGTTCTAAGGAGGAACTGAATGAGGGGAAGGGAAGGGTGAGAGGGATGAGGAGATGCACAGAGGCAGAAAATAGCCACAGGCAGCAAGGAGGACCCTTCTGCTTCTCTGGGGCTCACTGCTTCGTCTCATTGGGCAGTGATGAGGCACATGTGAACACTGTTTTGACCACAGTGAAGTGCCCCAGGTGTGAGCCAGATGGCGAAGGATGCGGTTACCTCACCTGCCTGGAGGCTGCGATGCTGCACACCTGGCTAAAAAATATGCTGTCGAGGCTTCCCAAATGCATAATCAGTATTTAGGTGTACAACAACATGACACGATAACAAAACCATGAGGCCGATAAGACTCCGGGGCTGTCTCACCAGGCCGAGGGCTACTGGTCAGTAGCTGCATCTCCGGTGCATCGCACCTATCCTCCTCCTCCTTCAGTCTTTCCGTCTCTTCTTCCATCTCCAGCTCCTGAACCCTAGCCTTGATGGCCGCCAGCTCCTGAGACACAAGAACAGAAACCAGCATTTGAAGCCACTGTGGATTACACTGAAGTAATATAGTCGAAAGCTACAGAAAGGTGACAAATTAAAGGAATAATCGAGTGCAGAAACATAGTGGATGCAGGTACTTCCATACAGTACAGGGCACTGGTGATGGGGTGAGGTGTCACTGGATGGTTTTAGGAGTATGAAAATAATGTGAATGAATATGCTATGGCTTTGTCTCAACCACATGTAAGGTTTTGGACTGACACCATCATTAAAACACAGAATTATGGAATCTGTTTTGTTAGCAGAGCTGAACAGATTCTTCAAGCCTCTGAAGTTGCTCAGCGATATTGTGCTGGTACATCATTTTACTGAGACACTTTGTGCTGGTTTTAAACTTTCATTTGTCACCCATTTGATATGAGACTCAGTACAAAATGTGATTATGACTTATACTGATCTTGAATTTTGCTTTATTTTTATTGGTCTACACTTATCTGGTTGAAATGAATGAATGAATGGTCTGCTCAGCCAGCAGTGTTGGCCACATGCTTGTCATACTACCCAGCCATGTAAGAGTCATTTACTAGCGCACGGGGGTGGTCTGAGATTTTTGGACAATACAGGTGAAACAGGCTTTAACCATCTGTTATTTCAAGGCTGACAAACCACACAATAACATTTAGACTCACACTGTGAGTTCTATATGTCAGCCTTGTAATGCGGCCATGCGGTGCACCTGACTGGCTCCATGCCGAACAAGTCACTCGGCATGTTAAACGGGATGTGGCTCAGTGATGTCGTTCTTTGCTCTTAACGTTTAATTGTGATATAACGACCCCCACATAGCATGTTGCTAATGTTTGCGAGTGTTTGTCCAACGTGGCGATCCTCGTTTGCTCGCCACCCCCCTGACGTACGTACACACAAACAAATAAACAAACACAACGTTACAACATCCACCCTTTAGATTCTCCACCGACAGAATGGTACTCACAGGGTCCTCGGTGAAATGCTCCCCGATGGACTCGCCCTCCAGGTAGCCATACTCCAGATGATTTTCCGCCATGCTTACTGCTCAAACATAGCATCTGCAAAGCTGACTGCAGCTCGCCAAAACCGCCACAAAAAATATACCTGTCACGGGAAAGAAACGGTTTGATGATCCACAAACGCGACACCTGACGGCAGATAAGGTATGCTAATAGATATCACCTGTGAACGAGGCTCATGACGCGCCGGACTGATTGACAGTGGAGCGCACGTGAGAGAAGCTGTTGGAGGAGGATGTCTTTCTCCCAGGCAGTGCCGCATCTACGGCACTAGGGTTCCTGGCTGCCCCCTTTCGCCCCTAGTACCTCACCCCACCTCAATGGCATTATTCTGCTGGTAAAAATGGAACTACCAATAACCTAGTAACAATTACAGATGTTATTGTACATTCCTTCACTGTAAATGGTCTAATTTTCAAAATAAAACTGAATTTATTTGTTAAATTTGGTGTAGCATTTGGCAAAAATGTTATTTTATTTTTTAAATAAAGGGGTATTGTAGTAATTTCAAAAAGGTTTGACCATTAGTTTGTCAGTCAATCATTTAGTCTCACCATTCACTCCTTATTGGTGTCAATCCTATTACAAGACTGTATCAGTTTTTCAGAGTTTGCATATTTTAGGTATGGCACCTGGAGGGCTGGAGAAATAGTGGACACTTTGACTTGCCATGGTAGGAAAAGCACCCTTTCTAATAACATTAATGGTGGTTCTGTTCTATTCAAGTGTCCCTATATAAGCCATGACAGTGTGACAGAGAGCCAGGATACAGAAATTGTCTTCTGTGAAAGTCCTTTTCTTTTTTCATAACCATATTCAAGGAACATGCAGGGAGAAGTATTACAGGTTTTGGCCACTAGAATTTCACAATGTAAAATATTAAGCTGGGGAAATAGGAAATATTGTTTACTTTATCGCTTTGTGAAGTTAATTCACCAATCCAGTTTTCACCTTTTATTTCCCCCTGAGTAATATCACTCAAAAGCCACAACAGTTATATGTTACATGTCCTACACGTTTCAGTAGAGTGATACACATGGTATCACTAGAAGTTTAACTAACCTCTGTGGGTGTAAACAACATTTTGCTGTTGGAATGAGTGACTCACTGGCAGGTTGTAGGGCTTGTGAGGATAAAGAGCCCCGCAAGAATGTTCAATAGATGTAATTAGGTCACATTAAATTTTTAATTGGTTGAGTAGACGATACTCTGTGTATCAATATATGTTGTTAAGCATCTTTCAGCGTGTAAATACTTGTGACAGTAATACAAAGTTAAACACAGTTAAACAGTGAACTTGTTTGTGTGGTACATACTGTATGATTAGTAATGTTTTTGTAAAAGTGTATTTGACTGTTGACATATATCTGTAAAATGATCTTCAATAGTTATTTGAGTTTTTCAGTATGTAATTTAATATGTTGTAGAAATGAGGGAATGCACTCCAATGACCTTTGAGGTTTGCATAACTTTGTGTCAGCAATGATTCAATAACAATGGATACATTTCCTTTTCTGGGGGTGTCGTGTCAGAATATGCCTGTATTTAAAAAAGAAAAACAATAAGGGTGATGAATACTTAATTTCATGTTTTAATTACACAGTTACATTGTTCAACACAGACAATAACCTGAATTAGAATGTTTTACAGCTTCACACATCCAACAGAGCGAACAGTTAAAGAGCGGTATTAGCAACAGGGAGGAAAGCATGCAAGAAATAAATACAAATCAGAATTTAATTCTTCTGGCACAGTTTACTTCATCTAAAAACGGCAACAGGACTTTCTGAAGAGGGAAATAAAACAAAAAGGAGAAAGATCTTCAAAGCGCCAACCTCTCCTACAGAAACATGTTTTTTCTGTAATAATGTATTGCACAATACAGTATAGAATGCTTCCCTACACATATAAAACCATAAACCTTTTTTTCAGTTTATGTAAAGGTAAAAACAAGACCATCCTGAGCCATGGCTTTTGGGGAAACTAGTGCTGAATCCACTGTTTGCCACTTTAGTTTTCTACTGTAGCTATTCATCAGTGCCTGTTTCACAGGAAGGACGTGTCACCATCACATCAAATGAGCCTTGAAACTTCATTGGTAGAGTTACTGGTTTGGGTAGGGAGAGGCAAATGCCAACCTGCTAATATTTGTCTTTTCTAAACATGCGTTTTGCCCATATCATGTACATAGTTAAACAAATAGAAAAGTGGCTGATGTAAAGTATTGGGAGACCCTTGGATGGTATTAACAACAGCAGAGCCCTTATGCGTTTGCCATCTATAATATCTTCACAGAGAAAAAGTATATGACACCTCAGCACAAATCTCATTTGTTTCATGACTTAATGGAGCTTACACCCAGCTGAACAGAGAATTGATCTGATCTTTTGTTTCTTGTCTAATTAAATCAGGTGGGTTGAATCTCAGTGACGGACAGTTTTCCCACACATTTGTGGAGCATGAAGTTCTCTGATGCTGGGACATAAGACAAGAAAAACCTTAACCAAAGAGAAATCTAAAGAAGAGAGATGTAGCTTTTGGTTGTATTTTGGTCATTAGAAGTGGTCTATTAGGTTTGGCTTTGTTTAGTTTATCTGAGGGCTTACTTGCAGACAAGGAGGTACACGCAAAGCACTTAAGAGTTGAATGGAACTGTCATTATGATGTAGTTTTGACGTGGGTATTGTACACAAATATGCTTTTTCACTGCACAAAGCTGTTGCTACATATTGTGAATCGATCTGCCACTATAGTCTGTCTGGGATGTTCCATTAAAGCTCTGAAGGTTTCAAGTAGTTTGTACAGAGACACAAAGAAAAAGTATTTTTTCTTTTCTTTTTTTTCCCTTTTTTTTTACAAAAACACTCACATACACACACACAAACACACCACAATTTACACACAAACACACCCACCCACCATGCATTCATTTCATCTCTGCAAGGCTTTGTGACTGTAAGAACACGCAATCAGTAGGCTTTTTCCAAAGAAGATGCCTGTATTGTTTTTACAGAAGCACTATTCAATACGTAGACAACAAGCGCTTTGATTGCTTGAATAGGAATTCTACACTTTTCAAACTCAAACGTCAGCAAGCGTGCTCATCACTCTTGTGCTCTGAGTGTGTGTATTTCAGACACTTTGGTTAACTGGTGTAGCAGAGGTCTAACCTTATCATTTCTGGTCTGTCAATACACACTGTGTCAAAGCCTACTATGGCAATGCAGGAGTACTTTGGTCTGTGCTTTTATTGGTTTTGGACAACAAATGGCATGTCATGGTTGATTCTATGCGTCAGTTTGGTAATACGCAGGTTGTTACAGTAACAGTAATGTATCAGTAAAGTCCAGCAGTTTCAGTTTGGTTAGCGGGATGTGATCAAAAACGTGAAGTCTGGTGGGAATAAATAAGTATTCTTACACATCACAAGTAATGGCAGTTCCTGTCAACACTTGTGTTTTTGTCATTTTCAGACACTCATTCGGTGGCTTTTGAATGTGCATTTCCATGTCTGCTCTCAGCCCAGCTTTTTCAAAGTCCAGGTCAACCTCTCCTGGTGGTTAGCTGTATGGTCACAGGAGGTAGCTAGTGTGAGAGGGGGTTGTGAAGAGTGGTCTGTGGTGATAGTGGAGGAGTGGGACATTTGGGGAAGGTTGAGGCGGGGGGGCGACACATAAAAAGGCTGAAGTCGACATCAAATTGCGGTAATTAGAACACACACACATAAATGCTACACACAGATGCAGGGGTACCTTGCAGCTTATCCTATTCAGATTAAATGCCTCAGACTGTCCAACAAAAGAGTCACTTTGATGAATAAAAGCAGAAAAATCTGGCTTTTTGTTTGTCCTATGCCACTCACTGCAAAAAGAAAGTTACCTTTTTTTTTTTCAAAGTTTGGTCCAAGTGTGTACGAGGCCAACCATATAGGGTTTAAAAAGATCAATGTGAAATCTGTGTGAGCAGAGTTGTGCACACAAACTTTGTAAAGGTCTTGGGACTATTTAACATACATGTGTTTAGGAGGGGTGATGATATTGCTAGAGCATGTGGGATGGGCTGGAAAAAAAAAACACTAATAACGTAAACCTAAAGAGTTGATTGATCTCTCTTGGCCTGGACCCAGATCTTCAGCTTATGCTCATATTGCATCTTTACAAATCATGATGAAAAAAAAAAAAAAAAAACAGTTAAAAAACGTAACATTTCAACGATTGGGTATCAAAATTAGCTTTGAATTTTACTGTAGCTTAACACTGGCATATCACTTAGTCCTACAGTAATGGCTTGTCCTGCACCTTGGGGGAAACAAACACTCCTAATCACACACACATATACACACACAGGATGATGAGGACCAAGAGAGAGGGTCACTACGGTGGCACTCAAACCGAAAGGATGGCTAGAAACAGAACACCTGACATAAGATATCAAGTTTGACAATTCCTAAATTTGATGTGAATTAACTATATTTAAAACTGAGGCGCCACCATTATCAATAAAAAAAAAAACCTTTTAACTATAAAGGGGCTTTTTAATCAATAGCAGGCTAAAACACACATTTTTGAATTTCCTCCTGCAGGATGTAAACTGACCTGGGGTGGATGATGTTTATGACAGGAACAGGATTTAGCCCCAATAGTGTCATTCGAAATTTTAGTGAAACATAAGCATCTAATTATTTGTAAGAGGTTCTCTCAATGTAATACAATGTGGGTGATTTTTCTAAAATTGTGAATTAAGGCCTAATTATTTAAAAAAAATGTTCAGGAAGTCTCGTCTTGTCCATCCACCCTTAATCTGTTTTCATCCATTTTCAGCTACACGCATTGTGGTGTTTTATGGAGCCACTTTACCTCTGTTACCAACAATCTCCTCCACTCAGGGTCACGTGACACTTAGATTTGAGTGAAAATTGAAGCTTGTATGAGAGAAAAAAGGAACTGATAAATCGAGAAACAAATGTACTGTGAGAAAAATCATATTCTGGACATTAAACTTTAAAGGTTTCTGTTATTTGGCAAACACATTTTTGGACCTCTTTAAATACTATGTACATTCACATTAAGTTACTGATGTTACTTTAAATATATTTATATGTATCTATATTATATGACACCCTATGGGCAGTTGCTGAGGTTCCATTCAGTAGCTGAATTCTCTTCATATTGCACCTCCGTCCTCTCACTGTCTTACAATGCGAGCAATACAAAATACTCTACAAGAGGGGTTTCATCTCATTAATATAGATACAAGAAATCAAACAATAAGTACAATGTGGGACTTCCTCTCATAAACGAGTGTCCTTGCTCTGACTTCACTGCTCAGCCCGCAACTCAAAGGAGGAAAATGAAAAGGTAACAGAACCAAAACAAAGTCCATCTTTCTGGATACACACAAGGGCAGCACATGTGGACATCAGCGACAAGAGACATTATTGAAAAATGAAAAGAGGAACAATATCTACAAACAGGTTTGAACCCTTCCCATGTGACTGCTCTGAGACTCTGTCCAAAGCAGTGGGTTGTGGTCAAGGGGAAACTTGAGTCAAGTAGTTGGGGAAGAGCGAAGAAGGGGGTTGTTTGGGGGTGAGGGGAGGTAGAAAGAGAGGATAACCAAGTCTACACCACCCTTCACTAGGCTCTTTTGTCTGTTTATCATGCTTTGGAAAAGGAGGGAGTGAATGTAAAGGTAACAGCAATTCCTTGAAATATGTCCTCGTTGTGGAGCTTAAAAAAAACGACTTAGAAACAATCTTCCCGTTCATCTCTGTAGTATGCAATGCCTTCTCATTACAAAGTTTTCAAGCTTGTTTTGAGGTTTTTGGCAGCTCCGTTGCCATGTATGTATCATCATCTCCTTTTCAGGCCGTGTAGCTTTTCCTTTCCTCTTTTTCTCTCTCTCTCTGTCCTCTCTGTTACCATTCACAAAAATCACACTGTGGCAGGGTTTCTATCCCATTTCATGAAGTCTTTCTCATAGGCAAGTTCACAGCATTGTCCATGTTCACTAGTCTGGGCCATCACTGAGGAATTGCTGTAGTTTTGTCTAGACTGCAGGAGGCAGCTGCAGATCAAAGCAGGTCACAGTTTTTTTTTTTAATGTATTTATTTTTTTATGTCTGACTATCTCTGGGTCCCGTTCTGCAGCTTCTCTGCAGCCTGGTCCTCTCAGTGCTGGCTTATCTGCTGAGGAGGTGATGTTGCTTTGCGTTTGGTTATAAGATGAGTGCTTCTCCTTATCGCTTACTTACTCACTTTGGCAGTGTAATACAAAGGTTTGGATCAGGTTATTTTTTCATCTTTGAATTCATTTGGGTTCACAATGGTGCAGAGAGGTGAGTCCGGTGTAGATTTTCTTGGCTCGCTAGCAAGGTAGTTAGCAGTTTAAAATTAATTTATTTTCATATCATTATCGTTATCATCATCATCAGCATCATCAGCATCACTATTATTCTTTATTTAGAATATTTGGACTTTTCTTTATTTTCCCTTAAAGCCAGAAAGAAACATTTAATAAATACTAAGCTGTGTTTCTGAGGAATTAATCACAGGTTTTTTCCCCTTCCGTCATCCATTCAAAAAAAATTATTAGGTTCCTTGCCTGTCTCCCGTAGGACACTGTAGGAAAAGTGCCGCATTGGTGAACTGTTTGGACTAGTAGTGCACATCCCAGGGCTGGGTACTGTTCTCTCATTGGTAGTTAATTAAAGGGAAATCCTACCCAAGTGCTAAGCAGCCTAGTCGTTCCCCCTGTCGATGTTGCTTTATTACAGCCCTTGTCTTGTGTCCTTATGCAGACACTGTTTACCATGCTTACATTACGTCAAAGCTCATGTTCTCAGCAAACACATCTGATATGTTTCTGTTACAGAGATAGGAGACACTGCACTATTCATGCTTTACACTACACGGCACTCCAGGCTGGAATCTTTGAATGTGGTTGTGAAAGAGACAAAGAAAAAAAGTATTTTTAGGGGGAAGGTGACAAATCGAATCTATCATCAGGCAGTGAGAAGATTCTCAGAAGAGCTTAGGATAAAAGGGAAACAGGGACTGAAGTAAGGGAGAAGGAAGGGGAGCAGTGTGCGATGAAGATTCCTCAGTTTGGTTTTGTGTGGAGTGTGGGCACTGTCGCATCAGTATGCAGGGAAGGGGACGGGGGTCAGACGTCAGCGAGAGTTGGCATCCAGTAGGGCAGGGGTGGCTGGAGTTGTAGAGCGAGAGGCACTGCTGGAACTGCTCTCCTTGGGGCTGGCGGAGACGCTTCCGCTACCGCTGCCAGCCCCTCCCGCGATACTGCTCTGGCCCACCAGGGACAGGGGTCCTGGAGGAGTGCTCTCAGAGTGGGTGGGGGGCGCACTGGAGGACGCTGAGGAGGAGGAGGTGGAGGAGGAGGAGGGGGTGCCTAGAGGGACGCTGCTGCCCCCTGGCAGCCCCTGCAGGCCCTGACCGCAGACGTGGTGGTGCTTCTCCCAGTCTTTATGTTGGCAGAAGGAGCCGCAGTAGCGAGCCGTGTTGCAGCCGCTGCACGTCTCACTGGCTTTCCTCCCGCAGTTCCAGCAGCTCTGGTGAGACAGTGGGGAGAGAGTGGGTTGATAAAAATAAGTCTCTTTTTTGTTCCAGGATAGCACAGAGCTGTCTCTTTCTTATATACATACTGTATATCCTAAATCCTAAAATAAGTTATTTTATAATCTAGTTTATATGTCAGCTCCTGATTTCTTATGTTTACTCTTTGCATAGGGATTTGATTTTAAGGCGCTGAGACCTGCCCCGACACCACTGGTTTGTGTTACCAGCAGGTGGTGGTCAACTGCTCTGTAATGGCCTCAGCCTGGCACTCTGCTCCAACCATCTGGGTCTGTCTGCTTTTATTTACACAGACAACTGGACTGCTTCTGCAATAATGATGACAACCTGGTGCAGCACCAAACCAAGAGCAGCCAGCTGTATGAATTACACAATACAGGCTAGCCTAGAGGATAGGGGGAAGAAAGTGAAGGGTAATGAATGGAGAGAGAAAGTGTCGAAAAGAAACCGGAGCAGTGAGTGACTGAGTAAGGAATTACAGAACAGGAGAAAGAAGAATGAGGGTAAGTGTGGGCAGGGGGTCTGTGATACTCACTTCACTGGAGTCCTCCTGTTGGTTGATGACTGTTAGTGCATCCTCAGAGGCTTGCCTCTTGGCTTCGGCTAGCGCCCTCTCCATCTTAGAGCGCTCGGCTGAAATCATCTCATGAGCCTTCCTCTCAGCGTCTGACACCGCCTTCTGCAGCTCTGACATCGCCTGTCGCTTCACCTCATTCACAGCCTCCTCTGAGGGCCAGAAAGAGAGAGAAAAAGACAGAGGTGTTAGCGCTCATGTCCATCGTCCCATCCCGCCTGCTCCGTCATCCTTTATTGAGACTATCTAAGCTGCCATCTTGTTGTATCTCAGCGAACAGATGTACATCATCCAAGATTTAAAACTTTCTGCCAGAAAAGGGAAACAGCCAATCTTAAATAATTAATTCAAACACGTCTGGCCACGATAATTTTCAGAGCTGACAACAGCAGATGTCTCCAAAGTTTTGTCTCCAACTTGGCTGTTCATTCAACATCCTGGGATTCCCTGTTTGCATGATTGTCATCTTGAATAATTTTCATAGAAATTGTTAGAGTTTACAGTGACGAGTGAATAATCTCCACAGCAGTAGGCATGCATATCTCCACTGCAAGGCTTCCCACATTGTAGATTTTATCGTGGGGCCTTTTGTTCTTCCAGCAAGAGCACGAGTTGTATGAGTGAGGAGGCTGTGTTTTTACAACAGGCAGGTGTGTAGACTCCTTTCCAGATGGCAGTCTAAAATAGAAACTTCCCGCAGTCCCTTCTCAGTAAGAGGCAGGAGTGATTACATTTTGCCATCTTTCATTATTGGCCTCACAGTGCACAACAAATGTACAGCCCATGATTTCTCGTAGGTCTTTATATACCTGAGAAATAGGTTGCCAAATATACACTATTTATTAATCAAATGCTAATGTGGTATGTCACGATCACAAAGTATGAATGCCCCTACAGTGTCATTTTCTTCTGCCATCAATGACAGCAACATTTTTAAAGATTAAATGATTTTTCTCACTCCTGCTCCACCTCCTCCAGATGTGCCACGTAGGCACACACACACACACACACACACACACACACACACACACACACACACACACACACACACACACACAAACTTAGACACATATGACACACATATAAGTGGCTCTCCAGATATGTTAGCCTAACCAAGTAGGAGGTGAGACTGATACTGTTCCCTCCACTGCTCTCTATTTCCTCCAGTCAGTGTTTGTTTGAGGGAAAACTCATAAATAACTGTCACTTTTCCTTGCCGCTCCACTCCAGTTGTTTCAAACTACTGTGTAGAAAGATAGGCAGCGGTGGGAGCCTTATCCACTCTTTGCTGTGTATATGCGTGTGGCTGTGTGTGCATGTTATGTCTGTGCGTGCATGTCAGCGCTTGTTTCTTGTGCTCGTATGCTAAAAAGTTAGTATTCTGTCAATCCTGTCAACATACAGTCACATGTCTAAATACTTTCCCTCATCCTGTCTCTATACCTTTACCCTTCATTTCATTTGTACTCCTTTTTTTTTCTTATACCCCCTCCTCCTTCTCTTTCTTCTCTCCCTTGCAAACACTATCTGCATTATCCTGGCCTTCTCAACTGACACTGAGCTGTCTTAAAAGCTAGATAGGAAAACAAACAACAGATTAGTCATTCTCTACTTGATGTCATATATTTCATTTCATTCAGTGTTAAATGTCTGCTCTGTCACTATGGGCTGTCAGGCGCTGACAAAACTGTCTGTAGCCTGAACTGCTCCCAACCTGCCAACACTCTGCACCTCTTCATTTTGGCCGCGGTATGCCAGCCAACAATAGTTTCTGACATTAGCCAGGCATGGGTAGGGTGTTCTGTATTATCCTGCAGGACATAGGTTTCACACATACACACACACATTGACATGTGCAAGCACAAACCACTGGGAGGGGGAGGTGTGTGGGGGAGCGCACTCATGTGTGACAGGTTTGAGAGAAGCTTTTGACGGTTTCTCTGTTTAGCCTACAGCCAGCTCAATGCTGGAAGCTTCGAAATAAATAGCTACTCCTCTGGGACACAAGCAAATACGGGACACTTTAAAAACAAGCGGCGGGAGAAGAAAAGAGGAGTGACTGCGGTGCCAATAACATGCTGATTATGTGAGCTGGCAGAATTAAAGACGACCGCTGTCTGTCGCGGGTCAAAGTTGGTGAATGACAACAGTGCCGCCAATAAAGGCTGTTCTTTTAGTCATTTACACTTAATATGGCATAAATGGTGAGAAATAAAATACATTTTTATATATTTTATATATTGATGTATTTAATATCATTTTAAGACAGACACCTACACCTTAATATGACAGTCTTCTTCATAAAACATTTTCATTCATTACAAGATTTTCCTGAGATACCGAACTTTTTGCTGGTCGATTAAGGTTCTATAATTCATAATCAAGGCAAAAATTAAAGTGAATATCAACTGTATACAATCATGGTTAGACCTTCTTAGACTGCTGAGGACATGTAGTCGTAGATTCTCCACCACAGTCATAGCTCTGACCTCTTAATAACATTTGCTGGTAGCTACAGCACTCAATTGCAATGAAAGAATACAATGTGATCAGAGTTCCAAGTCTATACATGACAAACGTAATTTTTTTAACTGTGGTCCATGCAATGTACAAATACAACACTACTGTTTGTTAAACCTCCAGAGGGTGCTGTAAAGACCTCTCCTTAAATGATAACAGAGGTCCAGAGACTTATTATAATAGGATCTCTCTCTGATGGTACTTAAAAGAAAAGACCGAGATAAAACCATCAAACACAGTCCCTACACCCTGCTGAGGCTCCTGGCGACTGTGGAAATGCCAGGCGATGACTCACGGCTGATCCGGCTGACCACTGCTCTTTGACATATCAGAAAATCACGACCTTGTTCTCTGCACTTCAAACACCTTTGAGAAGCAAAATGTCCATTTCTAGTGAAATTGGTACTTCACATGGGCAATGCTTTATCTGTGAAGGGTAGAATTTGTCTGTGTGTGCGTATGTGTGTGTGTGTGTGGTAGAGAGAGACAGAGAGGCCCAGAGGAAGAAGGCTGGAGCCAAGATTAAGGTCTGTGCAACTAACTGGTAACACAACCGCACTCAGTGGCTCAGCCTCCCATTTGAAGAGAGAGACAGAACCATCTGTGTGGCTGGGATCTGTTTCAGGAGATAACAGCTTTTAATTTCTAAATACTGTACAGGAGAGAGAGAAAGAAGAGTGAATGTGCAAGACGTGCCTTCCTTTTAATCTCTGTACATGCTCACTCAGTGCGAACTTCCCAGACGTCCAGAGAAGGGGTCCTTTGGAGTGGAGGCCTTAATAACTCAGTCTGTGTTTCTTGTGCTTGTTTACTCCCTGCCTGTGATAAAGGCCTTGGTGTGGGGCAAGGAGGATTCATTTTATTGAGTAGCAGTTGGCGATATAAACCCATTTGCTCATTTGCTCTGTCCATTTGGCTCGATTAAAATAGTATCAGCGCTACCATAGATTAACCCAGCTGTTTTCCTGTGTCTGACTCTGATCTGAACACACTTCCTACTATATGAAGGGAGGGGTGGGAGGTAGTGTGAGAAGGTGCAGCGGGGAGAAATAGGATGTTGGAAGGGAAGAGGTTGAAGGTCAGAGATCACCAGGCAGCGAGGAAGTAAAAGGTGAGGAAGGAGAGCAGGAGGTGAAATAGGCACAGATGAGGGAAGGAGGAGGGAGGGAAGGCTTATTTTCTTGGCTGTGGCTAACCGGCGTTCAAACATACCTTTATGAAAGAATTCGTCAGTATTTGTGACGGCTGTTTTCAAAATTGCATTCATGACTACTATGAGCAATTCTGTGCACACAAAATGTACTCCCTTTGAAATGCATAATTGAGGTGCAATTTGCCAGTGCTGTATATGTTGAAGTAATTTAATAGAATGAAGAGTCAAATTTAACAAATAATTTCCGGTACTCCTCAATGGTGAGTTTTCACCTCAACATAGAACAGGTAATTGGAAGATTTCACCACTCACATGCATAAATCTGAATAAAAATTCCTCTATTTCAGTGAATACAGTATTAGTGAGAACAGAAGAAGTGAGTGGCGGTGTGTGTTGAGTGTGTGCTGTATGTTATTTTTGGGAATCTGCATGGATATGCACATGTAGAGAAGAACGAAAAAAAAGAAAGGTGATATTTCACACACACACAGTGAGTTTTACTTGGCCTCCACCCTCCACTCTGCTCCCACGCTGTGGCGTCAGCAGTCCAGCCATCCAGCGAGTGTGTTTCTCATTCCATCAGATGTTGGGAAGCTGTTCGCTTCTCTGCTCTAGTCTCTGACATTCTCCATCTCCCAAGAGAGGCTGGGCAGCCTTGTCACAGTAATGTCAAACACATGTGGAACAGACCAGGGCAGAGCAGACCAACACATACATACACACACACGCACACATATGCACACACAGGACAGAGGACAGAAGAGGAGGCAGCCAGAACCACACTGGTCTTTCCCACTATGTATTAGGATAAACAGCAGTGAAACCATAGAGATTCAGCGCCGAGAAAGTCACTTCATCATTTGCTCCCATATTTTCACAAAAACACACAGATTTACTCACTGATCTCATTAAACTCACTTGAACAATAAGTGCACTGTGTCTCTGCTGTGAGCATCAGTGCTGCAAAAGACCACTTTTAATTTGTCATCCTGAACACAGAAATAAACTAACAAAAGTCAAATAAAACTCATAATTCTCTATAACACAACCATCCCAGTTTAGTGGTCCTACATTTTTTGCTTTTACATTGAACACGTATACTATAGGTGACAACAGAATACTTCTGTTACTAAAAACTGTGGCTTCCTCAGCTCCTGCAGATCTTGCCTCACTGTAGCCATTTCTGTACTGCAAAACAAATGAAATAGAAGGTGAACATGTCCCTCTTATTTTGAAAGTCCTCATCTATTGGAGGCAAGTCTGTGTGAACACATACAATCAGCTAATCTGAGATAAATAGACCCCTGATCTTGAGTGACAACTTGTGTCACAAAGAAATAATTTGGAGCACAGAAGCACAGGCCACACTTGTATGTATTGATACCTGAAACGTATTTACACATCTCAAAATGGACAAATATGAATTGTACAGGCTTGCACACAAAATGCTTTCTTTTGACTTGATTGGTTTTCTGTAAGAACAGTACACAATGCGGTTTGTGTCATTGCAGGAACTTATTAACACCAGCAAAGCCACTAGAAACAGAAAGAAGAGAAAAACATTTTCTTCTTTAAAATCTATATTTAAATTTTGTTTTTTAAATTGTTTTCTTTCCTGTTTAGTTTTACCTCTTAAACCTCTTAAATTCAGCAGTTTGTACAACATATGATGAGGTGTCACAAGTCCATATTGCTCCTTTTCAAGGGGCCAAGTGACACCAGATATAGCACCATATGTATCTGTTTGTTGACTTACAGGAAGGCCATACATACACAGAGTCACGCACATAAACGTGTACACATACACAGGCGTGATGTCTTTGGCTTGTGTCAACTACTCGGCTGGTCTTGTTTGTGATGGCCCAGGTGTCTGTGTTGTGCTGACCACCTGACCGGCTCGCTGTGCGCTCGCAGCTCCCGCCCACCCGAGGCCATCTGCTCCTCTCATTAATTAGGAGACAGCCAGTTTCACCTGCACTGCCCGCATTTAGTTCACAATAATTACCACACACACACATACACACACAGCACGCTCAACAAGCCCACACACTTGTACGGTAAACATGCAAGCTGTACCCTGATCCAACAGCATCAAGTCACAGTATACAAAGAGCCTTCCCACCTGCACCAGATGACACAGACAGTTTGACTGAGATGATGAGAAACTGTAATGACTTTTACTATCTCCTGCATTTGCTGTCAAAAGCCTAATGTATAACTCACTGATAATGTATCTCGTTAACATTAGCACATGCAAGAGTACAAAAAATATTGTGGTTTTGATACCTTGATGGTGAAACATTAGTCATGATGTGCCTGAAATAGCAGCAAGGACTCACAGAACAAAAAAAAACCAATAAAACAACATCTGACTCTCTGCTGGCCTGTGGCTTTGACTGATGCCGTCTCTTCAGACTAAAACAGGTTATCTTGCTTTCTCTTAATGTCCTGTGGTATGTTCCCGTCTGTATATAAAACAGAAGACATCTCATCAATGCACCTGTGGTAGATGGGAACTGAATAAACACTCGGCAGGCTGGGGGTCATAATGAATGGCCTGCCTTTTAAGAGAGCTACTTAATGATGAAGTGGGGACATCTGCCTTAGCAGGCGGCTCGCCGGTCCGGGCTGAGCAATGGGGGCAGCCAGCGTTTGGTGGTGGTAGAGGTATAATGTGCGGTGAGGCAGGGTGTCTGCACTGCGGTTTCACCTCTGCAGCCCCCCCATCCATTGTTCGAGACTATTATCAGCTGTTCAATTATTCAGATGATATTTACCAGGGCCAATTATACAGGGCCGTGTCCTGCAGAGAAAATGGCCTGAGTGTTTTACTGTTGCACTCACAGGCGGAAGAGTGCGCTGCTGAGGCTGTTCAAGTGGGGGTTGAAACCTTTGGCTGGACTTGTTTCTTCTCAGGGAGTGTCCCCATGTAAATTGTACATCACGATCTCAGGTGTTTTTTTTTAACTCACTTTTGAGTTATATTCATTTCATTTGGTTGCCATAGTATTTCTATCAAACACTTGCCTTTTTCTTAAACGTCTTCACAGACTACAGTAGCACAAGTACTCTGAACTCACCAGAATGGCTTGGTGTTCAAGTTTCTTATTGCTTTGTTACAACAAAAGTGGACACTAGTATCTGCATACAAAAGGTGGAGAGGCTATTCTGAGACACCATGTAGTTCAGTTTGGGGTAAACATCTAAATGTATCCTTTCACACCCATCAGCTCCATCCAGTCCAGGTGGACACCAAGTTCATAGAGACCAGAGATTTTGTGTCATCACTTTGTCTCAGCATCACTTTGATGTGCAGCACAGACTGATGTGGCTAACAACTCACAACCCCTAAAGTCTCTCTCTCTCGCTCTCTCTCTCCACCTCAGCTCTCTCACCACTACTCCTTATCCTCATTGATAACAGAAAAAAGTAAATGAAGAAATGTGCTAAAAATAATGATAAGAACAATAATAATGCTAATGCTACAATTTCCAATACAGTCCACATGCACTCTTTCTACATACCTTATAAGCAACAATTAATTAATAAGAAATTTGCTATTGCTCTTACAAAAAACACATTGTTTCTCCTAAACTGAATGTCCTGAACATTCTGAGGAAAACTTAATATGTAAAAGGGTCAAATTAAAATAGATCGATTTACAATAATAATGATAAAAAAGATAAAAACTGAATATAGAAAAAGCAGGTCCATGAACAGTAGCCTGGTTTGTCTTCACCTTCACATTAACACGCCGCTCTGGAGCTGCATTTAATGTTGGCCAGAATGCGAGTTTCAACTTGAGGATATTTCAGCAGTCTAAGCCTATAAACATGAAAACACTTCTCCCGTTATAACGAATGTTACAATGAAAAAATATTACAGAGAACTAAAGTACGCTCTTGCAAGCCCTCGGTGCATTTAAAAACAGTTCACACCAATAGAAAAAAATTGGTGATTTGCTTCAATACAGTCGAGTTTGCAGGTCGTACTTACTTTGTGAAGGTCGAGGTCAAGCTGAGGTAATTGTAGCGGTGATAATCCACACCAAATAGTTTCTGAAACAGGTTTTATATCGTCTCAATCCTCATTATTTGGAGAAAAAAGGGATAAAGCCTTTGCTAGATAGTGCGGAAAACTGCTCAGGTGTTATTCCCCTTTTTTGTTTTTGAGATATTGAGAGGAAGGAGGCAGAAGCCACAGTCTGACACAAAAGAAAATGTTCAACTTTCCTTTGGAAGTTCAAAAGGGGTCTTGACTTTCCAGGTTTAATAAATTATGAGGTATTTCTCTTCTCGGTTATATAGAAAGAGAAAGAAAGAAAATCAAAGTCAGGGCTCTTGGATCCTTAAGAACATTGATGTCTTTGGTTTTGCAGTCTCTGTATTTTATTTTTTTTTTTTTTTAAAGCAAACAGCTTCTTGCGTTGACGGTAATGTGAAAAAAATCACAACTTGTCCCAGTCATGTAAATCCGCTCTCTTTCTCATTTTAACCATCCATGATAGAAGAAATTAAAGAAAAGAAATGCAGATTCAGCTGCAAAAACGTCCTTTCTGTTCGTTTTGAAGCAGACAAAACTATTATCTGCTTTCTATTTTCTTATTGTAAGTCCACAAATCCTCGCGTCTCCCATGTAAAAGCGCAAATTATTAAGATGCGGATCCTCTTCTGTGCAGGGTGCGTCTTTTATTCCCCTCTGTGACAACTTTAAAACCCTCTTCTTTAGTTCACAGTTTAGCCACCGTCCATGTGTCAGGAACAAGTCCTCACACATCCGACGACATAAATTCGTCTCTTTCAAAAAATAAAAAAGACGAAAAGAAAGACTGCGTCTTTACAGCCTGTGGACAGGCTACTCTACTACCACGTTTCTCTGTACTGTGGTCCTTGTCCTCCTCCGACGCGCCGATCCTCCGCCGAGCTGTCTTCAGATGGTGTTAGAAAATATTCTCTTTACCCAAAAGAAAAATCACAATCAGCTGAGAATATTGAAGTTTTTTTTTTCTCCCGTGGACTCACAATTTTTTTGCGGGGGGTTTCCGACTTGTTCTGTCTTCACTGATGAGTGGAGCTGGCGGGCCCACTGTAACGCAGTAACCGCGGCTCTCGCCTCCTCCTCCTCTCTCTCTCTGTCCTCGCTGTAGCCTTCTGTCTGCGTTTAAACACCATCTGGAGCTCCTAACCTCTTTCTCTCTCCCCCTCTCTCTCCTTCTCCTTCTCTCTCTCTCTCTCTCTCTCTCTCTCTCTCTCTCGGGTACCATCAGAGGCAAGAGCTGGCAGCTATTGTACAGGAATCCTTTTCTAAATTGAAGAGGATCCAAATTGACCAGCACAAAATCCTGCACTGGTGCAAAATTATTAAGATTTATGCCACTGGAAGCTGAATATACTACATTATATTACAGAACGATATGACCGCCAAGGGAACAGTGATCATGTGTTACCCTTGGCTAAAAATGTCTATTTTTGCAATAAAATGCGCAGAAAATGTGCAAATAATATAAACTGTGTAAATGTGTGGCTTGAAAATGTGGCCCAAAGGGAATTTTATTCTGTCCAATATTTTGAGAACACAAAACCAGTCAAATCAAAAAGCAACGAACTGAGTGAGACACATCAGTTTTACTGTCCCATTGTCTTCCCGTGGGGGGCGCTGTTTCCTCATATCAGGACGACGAGGACAACAAGGGAGGCAGAATTGAGTCCATTAGACTTCAGACTTTATTTACTTTGTTATACACTTGTATACAGGAGCAACAATGAATGCAGAGGAATGTTCAATTCAATTCAATTCAGTTTTATTTATATAGCGCCAAATCACAACAAAGTCATCTCAAGGCACTTTTCACGAAGAGCAGGTCTAGACTATACTCTTTAAAATAGGTATTAATAAATTAATAAATATTAAAGGTATGTATCTAAATGTGAACACACACCAGTAAATACTGCATAGCTTGTAAAATGTATCAAGTTTTCTTTGTGTTGTCATGGATACTCAGCTGCATGGACTGATGCACAGACTGATGTGAAGATGGATAGATGGAAAATAGCATTTATAATGTATTGTAATTAGGACTATTATTGCCATCATTAATGTTCCTTTTTTATTGCCCTGCATATATATTATGCTTCTGGATCTGGTTGTTTTAATTAGCACCTCATAATGTAGCATAGGGTTGTCCTACAGCGTCTAGCACAATCTATATTTTACATTCATATTATTGCCACATGTTTCTATCCCATTTAATTGACTGTTTCAACCTTTTATTCTTTTAAAGGTGACTATGTAACATCTGTTCAAGCACAACAGATTAGGTTGAAAATAGCAACTGTTTTATTCACTGATTAATCTCTCAATTATTTTTGGATTAATTGATTAGTAATTTAGTCTATAAAATGCCAGGAATTTGGTGAGAAGCTTGCTTAGTATTCCTGATCAACCATCCAAAAGTGAAAGGTATTCAATGAACAATGTTATAAAACAGAGAAAAACCGTAGTGCTCACTTCTGAAAGGCTGAAACCAGCGACTGTTTTGACATTTTTCTTCATCAAAGACCTAAACGATCAATGGATTATTAAAATTGTTGTAGGTTTTGTGTCAATCAGTGAGTTCATAAATCCACTCATCATTTCACCTCTACCACAGCTGACAAACAGACCTTTGGCTGACTTTGATGCATTTACAGTGATGTTTATTAATATGTAAGACAGGCAGACAGAAATACAGAGAGTAAAAGGCAGGTACATCTGTTCGTTTATAGTGAGAATCCTCCACCTGTCCACACTGGTCTTAGTCCCTTTGCCCCACCCACCTGCCCTCTCTCTTCCTCTGGCAGACATACACACACACATAACCATGGAAGGGGATAGAAGACAAAGCTGACACCCTCCTGACCCCTCCTGTGTCTACAGAACAAACAGAACCAGCTTGTAAAGTACACACAGACAGCTGCTCTGCCCCGACTCCAGTCTCACCAGCCTCTCCAGCCCTTGAATACAAACGCTGCCTTCATACAGAGCCGGGAGGACTTTTAAAAAACCCTCCAGTGCTGATTAAATAATGTGAACAAGCATGGGGGGGCGGGGGGCAGTGCTCTTTGATTGGGATGTAACAGTTTCCTATGCGGCCCCTGAGAAGGAATGATTTCAGGTAACTTGAGGTCCAGTGCCAGTGTTTTTGTTCAAATCACAATATGCTGAATTCACTGTGACGCTGCTGCTATAAACATGGTGAAACACAAACACACGTGCAAACAGTGAAATACACTAACTTTATGTACATACACAGATGCACAGGCCATTACAGGCTGGGTCTGTCAGAGGCAGAGTGTGTAGTGTACCATGGTGGAAGTACAGTTGTCAAGGAGATGGATGGAGTGTTAATGAAACTCACTCTATAGTTCTCTTACTCTCTTTCAGAGTTATGGCCCTAGGGTGACTCTGTATACATTCAGCATTGTATGTATGTGTGTGTGTGTGTGTGCTACACCTTAGTATGTTACTGTAGGAGGCTTATTTGTTTCCTGTGCAGAATACTGAAAAGAGAAGAGGTGTGCGAGTGTGTGTGTGCCTGTGTGGCCTTGAGTGACAGAAAGGTTGGCGATGGGGGTTGCATCCAAAGAAAGGATTCCTGTCAAGGTGACAGCTCTTAGATTGACAGGATGCTATTCTCCTCGGGAATGGCGTCAGTCAACCTGTCAGCCTCCCTGTACGACAGCCTCTCACTCCTCTTAATTTGGCCTTTTGTTGAGCGGTCACTGGGTTAGCTCCGACACTCCATGTGGCCAGCCCGATAAACTGCACAATGAAACACACAGAAGGTGGGAACTCGCCTCGATGAACTCTCTGTACCATAATACTGTGACTGGAAGTCCCTTTGATGGCATTAATGACGAAAACAGCTTTGTCTCCTCTTTCTTTCACTCCTCTATCTCTCTGTTGGCTCACATTGATAAGACTGTTACATTTATCAAGAGGAGGATCGAGGGACGACTTGTTTGAGAGTGGGACTTCTTACATGCATACATGCAGTTACAGTAAGTTCAAACATCTGTACCAAATATTTGTTTGAGTTCATACTGTGCTCGGTAAGAGCACTGAGCACAGTGTCACAGCTGACCAACAGAAGTACAAACTGACAAGGAGGAAGTGGCACCCATCACATCAAGTGTTGACCAAGCACAGGATACAGCCTGAGCACAGAGGGAAATGGACAGTAAAAGTCTCAGTATGTAGGTGAACACACCCCATATATTCACACGAGAGTCACTGCCCAAAGGATCAGCCTCCAAGAGACAATATGTGTGCTTGCTGAGGTGCGCGTGTGTGAGAGAGAGAGAGAGAGAGAGAGAGTGTGAGAGTGTGTGTGTGCAGACAGTTGCAGTGCTGGCACTGAGATAGTGAGTAGAGGGGATGAGGCACTGTACTGCTTGTGAACATCTGTTCCTAGAAAACCACAAAGTTGGTGCTGAGGGAAACAGAGAGGATAACTGCCTCTCTCTCCCTCCCCTTTCTCTCACACATACACACACACACACACACACACTCACACCTCATCATCACCTTGCCTCTCTTCCCACACATGTTCTCACTTTTTCTCCACTTACTATTTACTCTGTTTTTTCCTCCTTAAATACTTCATCATCAAAGAATCCATCTTTTCCCCATATTTTGATGATCTCGTCACATTTGTCGGTTTCATATCAATGCCAGAGAGACACACTGATGTAAACCATTAAGCAAATGCACCGTGAAAAGTGATATTGAGACATCCACACACACGTGTAAACATGTAAAAGGTTATAATACATCTGGCTGCTACAATGTTGTTCATCTCATCATGGCAAAATGCAAGTTCACTTTTGTAATTTTTTGTGGAGGTTTATTGTGTGTGTGCACTAAATTACTATAAACATAGTGCCATTCCAACCCCAAATTCACAAAATATGAGATTTTGGCACCTAGAGAATAGAAAATCCCACAAAAGTATCAAAGTATCATTGAGATGGGTAAAGCAACAAAGTTATGTACTTATATAGAAGTTATCACTGCTGACATGCCTCATTTTGTGAGAGAAAGCTGTAAAGAATAGCCCATTCATAGCTATAGAGGATTAGGATTGGCACAAAATTATGAAGTCTATGATACAGCAGACATGAGCCCAGGCTTTGTTAGGGATTCACTGCACCTTTTCCATCAAAGTCCCTTGATTTAGTCCTTGCTCCTTTTCTTCCTCTCTCCATCTCTCTCATTGCCTCCCTCCCCCATTCACCATGCTGAGGGGTGTGCTAGTGCTGGGTGGTAGTTCTTCATTGCAGAGTGCGTCTATATGAGCGTGCATGTGTGTGTGCGTGTGTGTATGCTGTGTGCAACTGATAAGACCCAGGCAGAAGAGCCAGCGTGCCGACATATTCTTGCCACCGTGGTTATCACCCGTCGCAGCTGTGCCTGAGCTCTGCGACATCTGCTCCCTCACAGGAAGCCTATGCTACAGCTCACAACACCTCATACACACTCTCACACATGCACGCGCATGAACACACACACACATAACTATTGCTTCTCCATACAGTGTGAACATATTGCTGGACTACACAACCCCCACCCACCCCCCCCCAACCCCCAAACACACATACAGACGCATACACACATACATACATCTACATCAGGTGAACTACTTGAGACAAAGAGCAGTGTTTACTTTTCACATTGACACATTTTGATTTGCTCAGTGTATGAGCAGTGTATGTGTGTGTTTGTGTATGCGTGTGTGTGAGACGAATGGGTTGGAGCACCGACACCAGAGTTCTACTGGGTTTTTATCACAGAATTACAGGGGGGGATGCTTATGACTAAGCCTAATTATAGAGGCCTTATCACTGTAACGGTTCACAGTGTTCATTACTGCCAAGAGACGGCAGGCGTTGCAGGTAATTCAATACGTTGGGTATTAGTCCCTACCTGCTTACAGTTCTTAAGTATATATTTAGAGTCTATAAATTAGCCTTAATGTCTGATTCTTAATGCATCTCTCTCTCCTCAAACACTTTGCTGATTTAAGTGAAGGTTTTCATTTTTTTTACCTAAAGGCAATACTTCAGTGTTTTCAGTGCTTTAAGAATCAATTATATTTTCTTCTTTTCCTTTTTTCCTGGATGTCTTTCAAGTATCCATCATCTGTCTGCAAAATGCTCTTTTAAAGTTTTCCCTCTGTCATTCACTGCGATTCACCCTCATGACCTGCATATGTATTATGGAGCCACTGAAGCTGAACAGTGAAACTCCAGAACTTAGTTCTGTTCCCTGCAGCTGTATGGGGAAGCCCAGAGGAAGACCCCCGACACACACCCCTGACACACACCCACACACCCAATACTCTAAAAGGCTCTTTCCCTTTCCCTCACAATGCCACAGAACAAATGTGCTCCACTGGCTTGTTAACAACAATGATGTTTATTTGTGTTTGACAGCTCATATGAGAACCATAGTACATGATAAATAAGGTGCTGTTGAGATTGTACTTTGTGGCCAGTTTAATCCTGATATAATGGTTCAGTTTGGTCTCTAAAGTGAGCCTATTTGATATTATATTCAATCAGAGCCCTGGGAAAATGTTTTAGATCACGTTGTATGTAATAATTTGAGGAGAAGTATAGATTGTAAGTTTGATGTTCTAACTTGAAACCCTTGCCTCAGTCATCAAATAACCGGTCTGCTGGCAATATGAAGAAACCTCACCCTTATAGCATGTGGCGCTAAGTCAACACAAACTGATTATCCGTCAATCATTCCAACTTAATGAGCAGACCTGACAGCTGCAGGACCCTCCATCACTCATCACGGTAACACACTGCCAAAAGTTTTCATAAAACAGGTCCTTTCAGATGACAAGCTCCTACCTTCACTGCATCTGTAGTGGCTGCTGGTTGCCAGGTTGGGATCAAGGCTTCCAGGCTGGAGTCTGTGAGCAGTGTGTTTATCCTTTAGCTCCCGGTGGCTGATCAGTGTGACCGTGGGCACACGTGGAACAAATGGTGGAGCAGAAGACATCCCACTTCTCAGGTTGGCCTTCTTCTGATGCTCCAGATGGACCTCTGCAGACATGTTTGAACCTTAAAATCACCAACGAGCTCTCGATCTCCACTTTATGATTTCTTTGTGAGGTGTGTGAAGCACTTTGGTGCACACTGACAGCCCGTAGGTACAAGTGGCGTGGCAAAGACAGACACAAGGCAGTTAACTCCAAAAAACGCTATTTGCTCCAAACATTTAAAATGTTTTTCTTACAACTCATAAAGTGTGCTTGAAGATTTCCATGTTTTTCCTCATGATTTTCACCCTCTTTGCCTTTGAGACCCCAGTAGATCATGATATGACCCACTGAACTGCTGTGCAAGGAAAAGAACTTAGCTGCAGTTAAAGCTCCAAATACTGAAAAATGAGAAACAGCCAGGGGTTGATTCCTCTTCTTCCTTTCACGCCCTCATCGAAGACTTTGATCCTGGTCATATTATTCCTGGAATCCTCTGGTATTTTGGCTTTGTTCCATGTGTGAATGCAACTTTGCGTTAGAAAATTGCACAATTGTTGTATGGTAATACCCACATCTAACAGTCTCTGTCACGAGTCTGTTTTGCGGTCTCCTTTAGGTGAACTTGGGACATCTTACTTGTAAATCCCCCTCTCTTTCTTCTTTTCGTTCCTCTCTTAGGCTCTCTTCTCTCCTTTCCAGCAGAGTGTGTGTGTGAAGCAACCAAGGGTGTGTATGTGGGTGTGTGTGCATGTGTGAATGAGTGCGTGTCAGTGGCAGGTCAGCTTGCCTCGTGGCTCTGTCTGAGGGGCTGCGCTCTCAGCTGAACCCTCCTCCTGCCCTGCCTGCCACTGCCGCTCAAAAGAGAAGTGTGTGTTTGTATGTTACAGTTTGTGTGTTGCAGTATGTTGCAGGGCTGCAGCCCCTGGGGAGGCCAGGCAGCAGTGTTCGCTGTGGTGATAGCAGCAGGCAGCAGGACCTCTGTTAGGAATCAGCTGTGTCTGCGGCCAGCCACCATTCCTTCCCTGCTTGCATCCTCTGTCCTTAAGCCCCCCCTCCCTTAGGGTTTGTCAAGAGTATAATTTGTCTTTCCTATTGTCAAAAAAAATAGTTTTATTGTTTTTTCTTTATCAGCTTCTCTTCACTAGCATGCATTTTGAATCTTTCTTTCTTTGGCATTTTTGTGTGCATGATAGTTAAACCCAGCCATGGGTATTGTGGTTGAAAATGATAATATAAATTCAATTCAAAAGTAGATTCCATCATGAACTTGTGGCTGTCATTAATGTTGATGTGAAGGTGATGTGGTTTTATATGGTGTAAATGATGAGAGCTGTGAGACTCAATTTAAATTTCTTAATGACTATTATTATGTGTTGTAACACATAAAAATTAGAATAAATAATTATAATTATTAATATTATTATTAATATTATTATTATTAAAATTATTAATATTAGAAAGATGTGAAATGTACAGTACCCTTACCTATGAGTTATCTCCTGCTACACCACAAAAAAATGTTTACTACTGACTCTAGGTATGGGAAATTTGTGCAGTCATTTTAATCAAAGATCATGTCATTTCAACTTTCTAATTTAATTTGGCGCTTAGACTTTCATTAATCTCCCCACCACTGAGCACCACGTGGGTGACAGCAAGCAATCACCTATAAATAGAGAAAAATCATGCAGGGCAACGCCTGCTGAGAGAAAAAAAAAAAAAACATATGCTGAAACATTGCTGTCACACATTTGGAATCAAAGATGTCAAAGAAAACTTTACAAAGTTGGGACAGCTGAGAGTGTCTCTCATGTGAAACCCTAGTAACACTGTAACCATCACCTCCTTGACCTCCGACCCCCCAGGACTCATTAACCCCTAAACCAGACAGAGTGGCCTGTGTGAATGTGACAGCAATACTCCTCACTGCTACACATACACACAGCCACATATTTTTGTTGGCCCAAGTAGTGCGCTGATGAGAGAAGTGAGAGGGGATGTGAGTACACAGATGTGCCAAGTGCCTGGCTGAAACCAACACACAGATGGTCATCAGCAGAGAGGAAGTGAGAAAAACTCATGTTGCTTTCTCTGTCTTCGGGTGTGGGGGGAGAGAGAGAGATTTCTCTATAAACCCACAGTGTATACAGCACATGAAATTTAGGTGGTTTTTTTTATTTTCAGCTGCTAAACCAATGGAATTTCCCGCATTTACAAGTGTTCATAAGACATTCAAATCTTAAATTGTTATATTAATCAAAGTGCAGATTACATTTCATTTGGGATTTGCATTCCCAGACTTAGGCATGGCCTCTTTTTGAATTAGGTGGAGGAGCCTACTACAGTAATCACTAAAATGAAAATGAAAACTTGAACTGCTGTGAGAACATTAAGTGGAAGGGCAGGTGGAGAGTGCATGTTCATCACAGGTGCAGTGATTCTTGCATAAGAGTTTTAACCTGAGTTGATTGAATGATGTGAAACAACAGGGATTTATCTAAACAGAAACTCTCTTTGAAATGATTAGATAATTGTGGAAAGAGGAAAGAGCATAGAGGTGCAGCTAAACTAATTAAAGGGAGCAAAGAATGGTAAGTAAGAGTGAGTAAAATGAAGAGACTGAAGAGCTAAATATAGACTGAAGTAAATATTAAAAACTGAAAAGTCATTTGTATCCAAAGTGGAATCAAGCAGCACATCTTGTAAGATTTGTTAACCCTCACTAAATCTAGTTTATGATGACGATGTAACCTTCTCCATATATCACCCTAATGCCCATTTGAGAGGTTATCTGTACATAAGCATAATGCAGTGACAGGCTAAAAATAGATGATCAGCCATCATCACATATGATTTTTGTTGTATCATATTTAAATAAAATTCAAACCCTTCATGGCAAAAAGGTAAGATGTTGTGGTGCATGCATTTTCGCCTATGTACCCCAACCTCCTCTCCTGCTACACATGCAAACACACACACACACGTTTTTCCCTCTGTTACCTGTTATAGAAGCCTCTGCTCCTTTGCCCCCCTCCCCTCAGCTGTTGGCAGGTATAAAATGAGTTTTTGGGGAGAGAGAGATAATGATTCCCCCATAATCACCAGAGGCCAGCTCTGGTTCTGGCAGGTGCTATCACAGTAGCGACCCAGTGGTGCCTTCTCCCCTGAGATAAGGTCAGGGGGATGACGGGAGGGAGGATGGGTGGGGGGGAGGAGCAGGGGAGGAGAGGAGAGCAGGGCACAGGGGGGCAAAATGTGCGTTACAGGCGAGCGGCTAGCCTTGCCTTATCTCCACCCAGCGGCTGCCGCTACTGGCTCCCAGATGCGGCGGGCCAGAGCAGCCGTGTCAGAGAGATCCCTCTATCAGCGACACACAGGCACCCCTCGCCAAATACAAACCCAGCAGGAGGACACACCAGGACTTCATTACCTCTTTAAAACTCCAATCAGCATGCAGGAGAGAAGAAAAATAATCTGCAACTTTGTTGGTATATCAAAAATCCAGAGAAAATGCATAAAATCTGTCTTTCTTCTTTACTAACCTGGTTATTAATTGTCCTCTTGTCATACCAGCACAATTTCCTCAAAGTGCTGGAACAAATATCTCTCCTTTATGAATGTAAACACACAATGACTCCTTTCACCAAGTTGGTCAGGGCTTATAGACCAGATGCAACTTTTCACCTTGTTTAGCAAAAGTAAAGTATGTGAAAGTCAGTGGTTGGGACGGCTGGCGTCTGGTGGTGAGAGGCAGCCATATGGTGAAGCGTCTTGTCTGCCTGCGAGACACCTGGCCACCACTAACCGGCTGAACTCTTCAACTTCTCAGCCACCCTAGAGCTCTTTGAGCCAACAAATACTCCAGAGTTTTACAACATTTAAAGGTTCTAGAAGGTTTTGCGTTTAATGTGGTTAAAGTGATTGCTTGCATATTTCATTAACTGAACACTAAAAAACTAAACCTGAAACTAACAGTGCCTTTTATAACTGTCAAGTGCCACCTGCAACTGTGATAATTTACTTGACTTACTCAACAGCCGAAACAAATGGTTACCTACTATTTCGTAACTAAATCAATTCCACTTGATAAATTCACATCTTGATTATTTTAATCATCTCAGAAACATCTGAAATTATTATATTGTACTCTAGAATAAGACTATATGAAGAAAGGACATTGTTCTAAGAGTTTCCACACACGTTTCTGTTTGGATGGTGCAAAATAAAATTATGTTGCTGTCCCCAAAACTGACAGATTCCAGTGATGACTTTTTAAAAAATGTTTTATACTCGTTCGTATTCGTTACCATTTGCCCTACAGTAACACAGGAAGAATGAAATGACACAAGGGTAGTGTCTTCAAAAAGGAGTTACTGCAATGAACTTGGACCCACATGAAGAAAACAACAATAACAAAAAAAAAAAAAGAAGAGTATGCACTGGCAAACTACCCCCATCAGTGGAAACACCGCTACCAGACAAATAAGTCAGTCAAGACTTGTTCACCTTCTCTTTCTGTGGTGTTTGTACGATATACACCTGTTTGGCACAGACAGCTTCAGAAAAACCTCCAGATCTTAACAGAACTGTATAAGTTAAACCGTCCCCATCTGTCACAGTCGAGCTCCACACAGATGCACATTGAGCGCCTCCTCTTTCTTATCCTTCGTACAGCAGACTTGGCACTCATTCAAAAACTGTCAAAGCACACCTGCTAAATTAAGCCTGTTCTCATACTTGCATACACGCAGACACAAGTTTGGGAACACAGAGTGTATGCACACACGCACAAATGGACACATCTAACCACCCCCCCACCCACACACACACACACACACACACAGAGAGAGAGAAGCAGATATATGCTCATAATGATATTAAACTGACATGGATAGACAGGGTTACTTATGGTATTTTAATAAAAATACATACATGTACATTTATAATATATGTGTATATTTAAAGCTCAACAAATTCCTAAAACTATGTCCTTTCATTTTTCTAAATCATATTAATACATATGTAACACGACTTTTGCAATATACAGTGCTATATTTCGTTGTATAAAGTTAGAAAATGCCTAAAACTGATACTGTATATCTGTTTTTTAGATTTTTTATTAACACTTCTTTAGTTTAAAAGTACTGTGTCTGAGTGTATTTTTCTTTCCTTCCTGCCTCTCTGGAAAAAGAAAATCTAACAGTTGATGACAAACTGATTACATCAGAAATGAAATGATGAATGCAATATGTTACATTGATGGTGGTGTATTAATGTGTATTAATGTATTAATGTGATAAAGTCATATAAAACAGGTTTATTATGCCTCTGTCAAATATAACCCCATAATCTTACTGCCCTCAACTCAGACATGTGATCTGTTGATGCCCACCTCTCTTGACCCCCTAAATTCAGCCTCTCCCCCTCTCTTGTGGCTCGTGGCATGCACAGCCGCTCAGCTGCTCTAAATAGGTGCCACTGTGAATTGGAGACAGATGGAAACGAAGGTTCCCTGCAGAGTGGTTCCCCTGCAGCTGTGCTGTGTACCCGGTGCCAGGGAGTGATGACAGCTCAGCAAGGGGGCACCCAGATACACAGAAGACAGCACCATCTCCATCTCACTCCCTCCCTCTCTCTCTCACACACACAAACACACACACACTTGGAGGGTGTGCAAAGGTGCAAAGAGGAGGGGTGTTAGCTCCAATACTAGCCTCCAGGAATGTGAAAGTAGAGATTTAAGTGAGGAGACAAGCGATAGACTGCGACAACACAACACATTTCCACTGCTCTATGGCAACCCAACAGACACGCTAACACATGCCTAAAGATTCATACATTAAACATTAGCCCACTGCCCTCCAGCAAAAAATAATTAAATGGGAAGTGAAGTGAGGTGTACAATGCTGTAGGAGTCGCCCATTGTGACTATATAGCACTAATATTAGTATTAGTAGTGGGGCTAGCATCAGTAATAGTTTCCAACAATTATTTTCAGGGATACATTGTTGCTAAAACTCTCCATCTCACTAAGCATTTAAAGCTAAAGTTTGAGATTGTGGGAAATACGCTCATTCTTGAAATAAATAACCTTTCTTGCTGATAGTTAGATGAGACAACAGATACAACTGTCTTATCTTTCTGTTGAATATGAAGCTACACACAGCAGCTAGAGAGACAGGGGCTGGTCAGACTCTGTCCAAAGGTAACAAAATCCACCTACCAGCACCTCTAATGCTTACTAATTAACACACTATGTTGTTTAATTTATAAGGTGTAAACATAATCGGAGGTTATGTACAGAACTGTCTCTTGGCCATGACTTCCTTTAATGATCGAAAACGTAAAATTTATCACCACTCAGTTTGTTTCCATTTTTAGAACCGAGCTTCTCTTGGTTCAAGATAATGACACATTTCAAGAAACAACTGAAACTCTGCTATGACACACTATTGGCTTCACAGCTGAGTACGAGACTAAATTTCTTGTTTAGGTGGAGGTGCAGGGCAGTTCGGTACAAAACTCAGACTAGCTACCAACCAGAGCAATTGTGAAACCTGTGAGACGCTGTCACTTGGTGTGTGTGTGTGTGGGAGCGTGTGTGTGTGCGTGTGAGAGTGAGAGAGAGAGGGAGAGAGAGAGAGAGAGAGCAAAAGAGAGAGCAAGGCCTTCAGAATTTACCTGCAGCTAATTAGCCTTGTCTAGCTGTCTGACATATTGTGTTCAGGGTCATGTATATTTCATGAGAGGAGGCTTCCTGTAAAGGTCATTGTGGAATTTTCAAATGAAGAGACACCTGCTTTATTCATCACATATAATTGTATGAATTATCAACTCTTTGCCCAAGTTTCAACTCTCTCTGGGGAAAAAACAACAGTGGATGTTTAGGAACCATCCACTCTATTGAACACAGTAATTCTTAGCAATTACTTCAGTGTAGTGATTATTCGCGTAACATCGTTGGAATCATCATAACGGCTTCTTATAATAATTACTGCTGTTAGTGTTATATTGAACTGTTTTGTGTGTGTGCGCACGCTCTCATGTGTGTCACTTTGTGCTGAGAGAAAGAAACAGAGGGAGAGTGGGCCGAGATATAGAAAGTGTCAGGGTGCTCCTGCTCATTAGAGCTGTATTTTACACATAGAAGGGAGTCCAGGGAGTACTTCTGTTTGATCTGCTTTGCATAAACCAATCCAATCTAACCCAGCTTGTGAAGAAAAATCAATTAAATTCTCTGTAATTGGACTGACAGTGCACTCCAAAGTAGAACAGCAATCAATATTAAAGATGAAAAATGAAGCCAAAGGCCATCTTGCATCATTGATCTGTACTGAGAAGAGGAGGGATCTAGATATTATTGCCACATAGGAATATGAGCTATTGAGCCCCATAATGTTGTTATTGTCTCAGTATTGAAATGGCTATGCTGGAAGTGAGCATGGGCTGACAGCATCAATTAAGGTTCACTGATCTGTAAACAGACCCAGGTCAAATAATATTTGCAAATACTTTCTATGCCTTGTTTATTCTTCTTGGGAACCATATGGTTTTTGCTTAATACAACAAAACACTGATACATGTTCAGACACTCAAATACAACTTCAGTGCTTTTACTCACTATAGTGAAACTGTATGGTAAATATGAAGCTACTGCTAACAGCCACTAAGCATACACACCGGAAAGACGGGAAAAAGTTAACCTGGCTCTGGTCAAAGGCAAAAAAAAAAATCGACTTATCATGACCTCTAAAACATGCAAGAACATGTGCAGACGGTCTAAAGATTCATTGTATAAAGAATGTGTAATTCAATATGTTATTCCTTACAAAAGGAAAAAAGTAATCACATATATAATCACATGCATATATGTTACTCTCTGCTCATCTGAGACTGACAGTTACTTCATATAATCATCGTAAATGCATATGTGGAGTTAGTGAAAAATTATGATTCTTTGCCTCTATTTAATTCATTATTTTTTAGGTAACAGCAAGATAAGTTTGCGGTCTGTCCTCTATGATTAAGTCGGGTAAACATACTGTTCTGGTGTCATCTAATTCTTTTTATTTACTCTCTGTCTCACTCTCATCATCATTCTCTGTTTTCTCTCTCCACTGCAGTACACCAGGATGGTAATATTGCTCATGTCCCACACACATTGGCTCCAAAAAGCTGGCAGATGGATAGACAGACAGATGTGAACTAATCAGCAGACAGATGGACTGACCAACCATCAAAAGACAGGCAGATGTTCAGATAGTTAGACAATGAAATGAAAATACACTTTTGGGTTGTAGAGGACCCAAAACATAAAACATAAACATTTACTGTAATATCCCGAGGGGATACACGACATGACGTTTATGAGATCTTTGACTGTGGGGTGTACATAGAGCTCTGCACTGAGGTTAAATGCAGGGAATGAGATTTGAGAGATATCACCTGATCTCAAGAGATTTTGTGCAAAAAGTGAGAAACTACAAAAGAATTACGTGAAACAGACACAACACATGCGGTGCAATATAAAGTTTGTGGTTTAGACATCTGTATATAACCTTTTTCTGCACCACGGACCGGTTTAATGCAAGATAATATTTTCGCGGACAACAAACATAAAGTGCATGATAAATGCGACTCACCATAACGTAGATTCAGAGGGAGCAAGTTCACGGAAGATGTCCTTAGCAGCAGGCCGCATCAGCTCTCCACCAAACGGGCCTCAGCAACACGGTTAGCCACGAAGTACGGCGTTCTCGGTGCAGCTACTTATTGTCGCTGTGGCGCTTCTGTCCTTCTTGTTCACGTATTTCCCTTCAAAGAACTTGGGTTCTGTCTTGTCTTTTAGTGCAGGGTGTCTCTATGCGTCGCAGCAGTGTTGAATGCTTCATTGCTTCATTTGATAGCCTGTTGCCACATATTATGTAGAGGGCTAAATGCAGCTTTGTTTTTCTTGACAGTCTTAAGCTTTTCTGCTATTTCATGTGTGTTTTCTACCCTTTTCCCTTTTCAAAGAAGCTCTCCACAGTCATTTGCTCCTTACTCATTTTGGCTAGCTACCTAGCTAGCTTAATTAGTCAAAATTACAGCCAGGTGTGTGTCAAGCGGTATCAGGAAGCACAGACGGATGTGATGGACAGAGATTCCGGTGATTTTTCAAAATAAAACACCCCGCAGACTCCAATAGTCAATAAAGTGAAATAATATAAATTATTTATTCTTTGGTTTAGATTATACATTTGAATCCAGCCCAGACTCTCTAATTATCCCAATATCCTTAACAGTAAGGGAAGATTTTAAATTTGCGACACCGGGTTGGGTAACACTTTACAGTAGTAGTACTAGTACTTGCTTGTACTGTGATGGAGGGTTTGGATTCTTCCTCCTCATGCTCCCTGGTTATGTGTTAAGGTTTGTTCAGGCTCAGTGTAAAGATGGCATGATTGAGACAAGGCAGTTAAAAACTTAAGTGACGATGCCACTGCAGCTATAGTGAAAAATTCACATTTATCCTGAAGCCATTTAGTATCTGTTCCATATATGTGGATAACACACACATACAAGCACGCTGCAAACACGCAGATCGTCAGTGCATGTTGTGAGCTAGCTATGGATAATGTACATGTATGGAGAATAAACAGACTGCAATAAACACTCATTTGGTGTTAGGTTGTTGAGATGAAATCAGGTGAAAATGTGCTTAGTGTTCAGTCTGAGTGCACAAGAATTCACTTTCCTCCGAGACTGTGTGTCAGGGACACATTAATGTGCAACTGTGTTCTTCTTCCTCTGTTTGTGAGGAAGGATTTTGCATTTTAAAAAATAATTCTTGGGGGCTGTCATGATATTCATGGCCATTATTGCTCAGAGAGGGAAAGCACCCTGCAATGTCAACAGCCTCACGTCCCCACAACCACAACCCACTCCTTCCACCTCTCGCTGTCCTCTCCTGCCTGTCAGCTTATCAGGACCCTGGCAGACACTCTGATCAGGGTTGCTAAGCACTGCTCGTGTGTTTGTTTGCTCCTTATCCCACCTCATGGCATGGCGTGCGGCACAGTGCGCCCCAAGCCCCTTAGCGTACCCTGCATGCAGGAGGGAGATAAAACAAAAAAACTGCCATGAAGATTGTAGTCAGAGGAGAGAGGCAGTCATCACTGGAGGAATCTGAGTGCCCTTCCCTTAGGAGAGGAGAGGAGAGGAAAAGAGAGGAGAGGAGACTTGAATGCTACACACAAAAGTTGTGTTTAGCTGTGTCACTGATAGTCCTGTCGCAGGTGTGCCAGTTAATTGTCTCAGAGCTTTAACTGACTGATTGGCTGCCAAAGCCAGTTCCTTTCTGTTTTAGTTGTATTTGCCTGCAGCTTGTGATGTAGTTGAAAGCTGGTATACGCAGCTGCTTGCCAATAGTGAGGTATGGTAGCTGAAGAGAGAGTAACTTGTTTAAGGGAATCATTCCTTGGGACTTGCACCACATCAGGTTCTTTAAGCACCTAATGTATGGTGTGATTTCTTTTAAATTCTCTATTGCCTAATGTTGTTGTTAAAATGCTTTTCCAAGAAAGTTACATCTGAAAACAGTTGCTCTTGAAGTGCTTTACATGTACAGTAACATCAAGTGCTAAGCAGATCCTCCCCAAGATGTACACCATTTGAGAGAGAATAAAATAAATGTTTGCTTAATATCCAAATAAACTTAATGGTTTGTCTAAAGCAAAGTTAGACTTGTATCAATATTAGCATTTGTGCACAGATATCTTGATGTGTGCCCATCCAGTACAAGAATCTTGTATCTAGAAACCTGTTACCGGTGGTCAAAAATGAAATCTCAAAACAGTGTCATTTAGAAACATCACTAGTTCAGTTTTGAAGTTTTTGATTTTAGTTTTCTGATGCATGTGATTTTGTGTGTCTGTGTATGCAGAGAAAAATCTATTAAAATATTTTGTGACAACTGTTGTAATTAGGGTTTGCTTGTTTGTTTGTTTGTTATCTTTTTAGTGACTAATGTAAAATGGCAGCTTAAAGGTGGAGGATGGATGCATCAGAGGTGTTATGTTGTATTGATCCCCCTCTATTCAAAAGGCAGAGGCTTGTTGACAACTAGAAATCAGATCTCTCTCATACCTTAATGCCTAATGCCTAGATCAGACTAAACTTTTTTTTCTTCCTTTACAATGATCACCACATCAGATTAGACAATCATAGTGTCTTAAATTCTTGCTGCATCTTGGTCAGGAGACTGGTAACACTGTAAGTTTGACCAGAGTTCATGTCCTCTCGTGTCATTGGGGAGGATGGTCAAGAAATTGTAAGAGAATCCCAAACTAACAGGTGTTAGATATAACTCTAAAGCCAGTGTTATGTCATTCTATTGGTCAATACGTAGGAACAATTTGTAGGAGATGTCACACTAGGCAGGAGAAAACAAAAAAATCTGACATGCTAGCTGTTTCATCTGTGTGTCTTGGAGTATCCCACATGCTGCTCTTTGATTATAGCGCACAACACTCATCATTCCCAACTTCCATATCTGGGTATGGTGCTGGAATTTTTTTTAATCCGTGACAACACTATGTCACATTCAGGCTGAATATTTGTACTATGACCTGTATGACCAAAATATCACTGTTGATATGAGAGGGGACATGACGTGTGGACTAACAGCTTTAAGTCGAACAGTTTCCATTGTTTAAAGTGTTTGAACACATGGCCAGTGTTGACATTTATCTGGTGAGGGCAGTCTCCTCCTGTGCACAGTGTCAAGCAATCTGCCTCATTATGTATGTAATAAAAGTAACCCCTTAGTTCATAGCCATTTACTTCTTGGTAGGCAAAACCGTGTCTAGAACTTTATGTCACGGTGAAGGTCAGAAGCAGAGGCAGCACAAAAAGATATACTGTAAAGAGACAAACAGTAAAAAAGAGCTAGATAGGCATAGCCAAACAGGGAGAAGGAAACAGAAAGAGGAAAAGATGAGAGACAGCACAGTGCCCAGTGGAGGGAGAGGAGGAGGAGGCAGTGAGTAAATAGTCAGCGGCTCTAATAGGAATATCAAGCCAGTGAAAGGTAAACAGGCTTCTCCAGGCAGATACAAAGGGAATGTGGCGGCTTTGAGAGCGCTGGAGTGCCGGCACGCTACTGTGGCACGACGATAACGGCCCCAGGCCTGCCTGCATCCCAGAGATAAGGCCGAGCACTGGCATGTGTCGACCCTGATCCCAATTTCACAGTCAATATTCATCCAGCCCGACAAACAAGCAACATTTAAGATAAAAAATAAATATAGAGTCCTTCTGCTATTACCTCCTGTTTATTAATCTGCACACAGCACCCACTGCCTTTTAAATAGTAGTAAACACCCAGCCCACCCCACCACATCCCCTCCCTCCCACCATACCTCCTCCCTCCATCAGAACCCCCCCTCCCCTCCTTCCAGGCACTCCACTCCTCCTCCTCCCAGTCCTCTCTTCCTCATCTTCCCCCTGTCTTCCTGCACATCTGGGGATTTGCATGGCTTCACTTATTCTTCTGCGATTGCCGCAGGCGTGTGTGTCTCCCTGCATCTGTGTGTGAGCTGCGCACACCTGTGTATGCATGTGTACATGATATTGTTCCCAGATATCTTTCAGATATGAGTGTGCGTAGATGTGCATGTGTGACTACTTTCTTTGATTGCTGCAATAGGTGGGCTTGTGTGTCTCTGTGTGTTCGAGCATCTTTTTCGTGCAGTGTTTTTTGTACTTGCATGTTAACATATGGAGTCAGGCCTCAGCTGTAAGGTTGAATCTCTCTCCATCTCCCTCTTAACATTCCCCATCCCTCACCTGGCACCCACACTGCAAGAAATAGTCACTCTAACAAGTCATCCACCCACCCTTCCACTTCAAATAACATTTCACCATGTAAACAATATTTCACTTATAGTAAGATGAAGAATAAAGCTAGAAAGGATAAAAATTCTTTAATTCACAACTGAACTGAGTTGGGATTAGTGAATTTATCTTATTGGACATTTTTAAATTTAAATACTGGATTAAATGATTTGCTAAGACTGAAATTATTTTTGAAATGTCGGCCTTAAGCTGCATCCAATGGGCCAGCTGGGCTCTGATTACCATCTGCAACAATCACAGAGAGGAGCACACCAAGAGCTAAGCAGAGCTACTTGGCCTACAGCTTGTTTTATTTCTTTTGCATGGAGTAAGCACAGAGCACTCACTCCAGTTAGCTTCATTAGTTTTGTGACACAGGGCGGTGAGAAAAGGCTACAAAGCTGTGAGATAGAGCCAGGATTGACACAGGTACATGTTAGTTGCATTACTGTAGCCGGCACAGACCTTCAGTAGTTTTCACACTTAAAGGCAGGGACATTACATTCAGCCTGTTCCATTATTTGCTGGCAGCTGGACTATAATCATTCTTACCAGTGCTCTTTATTGCTCCCTGACCACCAATCCTCAGCTCCCCTATCATCCTCACCATTACACCTGACCTGCTTCATCACAGCTCACTCACTCATCCCCTCCCTTCTCTGTGGCCTTCTCCTGCCCTTCCTTTCTCTCCCTGGTACAGACCTGTCCATGCTTGGCCAGCTGGCCATATCCCTTTAAATCTAGCCTGAGCTGAGCCGCTGTCTCCAGGAGATTACTGCACACTCTCCTAGGCTCCACAGATGGGAGAGACAGGCTGCCAGCTGGCACAGGGACACCCACTATCCCCACTGGAAACTGGCCAACAGGCCTGGCTCCCTGCTCTACACTCTGCCCATTCACACACCTGATAGCTGGCTCTCTGACTTCCTGTTCTTACCTTTCTCTGTCTCTTTCTCACTCTGTCTCTCTCTCTCTTTTTCTGCCCAGTCTCTCTTGTGCTTTTCCTCTGTTACAGTGATGGAAGACATGAGAAGACATAAACATTATGAATGAGAATTCATGGCAGGACTTTTGTATTGGATTGCATTAGATTGCACATGTGTACCTGTGTATGTGTATGCTGTTTACCTGTGTATGCTGTGGCTGTATGGCATATAGACTTAAATGCCCAGAACCTGCCTGTACCATGAGACTTTACTGCCACTGCCTCATCTTACTCTGATGAAGTCATGCTCTTAATGACACTGTTGCTACTGTACCCTTTAAACACTTTAACTACAACAGTACTGTATGCTGCAAACCTCATCACCCCAGACACTGTGTCACTGCTCTGTCTGGCATCAGCTGATGTGCTGAGATTCCCTCAGTCTTTAACAATTTTTGCTTGGGTACTTGAATAAATATAGTATGTTATTTTGCTACTGAGCTGTCACCTCTTTCTTTTACAAAGTACTACCTTGAATGGTTTCCCTCTCTCTTCAAACAACTTTCTCTTTCTCACCCCTCCTCTCTCACCCTTCTAGGCACAAAATTTTTCATCCCCTCCCACTAACCATCTCACATATGCGCACAATCATACACTCACACACACAGAAAACACATTACTCTTTATCTCGCTGGCCTCCATTTTTAGAGAGCAGAGGAGAGAAAGGTGGGGACTGAGGGTTATTGAAAGGTGTCACATGTGCAGATGTGATAAAGGTGCCAGGTAGGCTAGAGATAACCAAGCGCCCTTCATCACTATGTAACAACACACGAGCTGTCCTCTTGAGTTAAAACAGAACACACACATACACCCACACTCACACTCGCGTGTATATAATGTGCCAAGATAGGACAAGTTCATTATCCCTGTGTGTGTGGCATGATAAGGCTAGATCTCCTGAAATAGCTTTACTATTGAGTTAAGACCTTTCACTGCTAAATAGAAAAAACAGAACCTGGGGTAGAATATATATCATTATCCTCTCCGCTCTGTTATCTGTCACCTTCCATTACAGGAGAATAAGGTGCTTTCGTCCCAGAGGTAAACAGTTATCAAGAAATATGTTTTCTGATGTAGTGAGGACACGCTGTTGTCTCTCATGCCATAATGATGTTGTTACATGCACCTCCTGCTGTATTTTCAGAGCTGGCTGAGCTGTCTTTCACTGTTGGCACTCTTCCACATGTACAGTAGTCGTGGGGAATGTGTCAAGTGCACCAAAGTTGGGGACGGCACTGTCAACACGACCATCTCACTGCTGCGGATAGTAATGTGATCTGAAAATTGCTCATCTATCTTTAGATTTGCATGATTCTCTCCTGTTTAATCTGGTTAAGATTTTGATTTACTTCATCTCCCTCTTCCACACACACAAAGTTTGCTAAGTTTGCTCACATGAGCCATATAATGCATACTTAACATGTGTACGTCTATGTATATGCTCCATAGTTCTGTAGAGCAGAATGGCCTGAGTTGGTTGAAAAATGCAGAAACTTTTCCCAGCTCTGCCGGACCACCTGCTGAGCACTGAGATGATTATAGAGCGAGATTGCTGTGCCAGATTACTGTGACCTCAAGGACCCCTCCACGGATGTACACACACACACACACACACACAAACACCTGGCATCTCATTTTAGGACACTATCTCGCAACCATAGCTGCTTGTGTTGATTACACACATTGCATACAGTACATACTGACCAATACTCAATCATCTGCCATGGCCACTTGCCATGTGCATGAGGGAAATGTGTTGGCAGCAGGAAGCGGCCGTCCAGGAACTAATGCTGGTGGGATCACAAGGTCAAAAGAGGAATGAATTGAATATGAGTGTGTGTGTGTGTGTGTGTGTGTGTGATACTGGTGGGGAGTAGTTATCTGATAGAAATACAGGCTGTACAATTATGTTTTTGAGTATGTAAACATGAAAGAACATGATTATGTGGCTACATTTTTAATGGACAATTCCAGTTTATTGTTATAATTTCTATTTTGTGCAAAGCAAACTAACTGGTGAGATCTGAGAATGCAGAAAGTCTGTTGGGACCTGAACTTAAAGTGAGAGCACCTGAAATGTGTGTAAGAAATCTTCACTGCACAAGTAATCTGTGAACACAACTACAACAAGTACGCCAGGTCAAAGTTAAACCAAGACCATCTGTAAACTGTGTTGGATGTTTTACAACAGTAATTTCATGATTATTTCCATCTTTGCATTAGTTTTTCTCTCCAAACAAGCTTCATTGATCTGAGGTTTGCTGAAAATCTCTTTGATCTTCCAACTGCCAGTTCTCCTTGCTAATACTTCCCTTTTGAAAAATGCTGCATAGGCCTCTCCACAGCAGATGTTTTGACTTGTCACAGGACAATCACAGGTGTTACCAACCTCCATTAATAATGGCTCAGTACATTTAAATGAACGACCACCATGCATGCATGCACAATATCAGAATTTGGATAGTGAGGCAACTAAATGGTCGTAGTCATTATAATATTGTTACTGGCACCTGTCCTTCACTTTGCCAGGTAAAACATCAACAATTAACGGTGAATACAATGTTAAAAGAAAAAAATATCAAACAGAAGTAACAATGCCTTTTGTCCTAATTACCTTTACAATACTGTTTACATCTTAGCTCTGTGGCTCTCTTTAAGTCAGAAGTGACTTGATAACTTTTTCTACTATATCAAGAATACACTAGTACCGTAGCCACAGGTGATTTACCGCATGGCAATAACAAAACAGCTGATCCATGAAAACAAGACCCAACCGGTCGAGTAGATGGTCAGCCACCCTGAGTCCGCCTGATCGAGGTCTCTAAAGGAAGTTTTTCCTTGCCACTGTCACCCAGTGCTGCCCAAGTAGGGAACTGTTGCCCTCTCTCTGTAAATACCTATTTTAAAGAGTATATTCAGAATTCCGCTCTATGAAAAGTGCCTTGAGATGAATTTGTTGTGATTCAGCTATATAAAATAAAATTGAATTGAATTGAACTGAAAACCTTGTCAACCATGCTACTTGTTTGTGCCAGTGGTACACAGACTATGGGCAAAATATAACAGCAGATCTGCAAGAACCAAAGCCCATGTGAAATGAACAGAGGAGATGAGGAGGAAGTGAACGAGGTCTATGTTATCTGACATAACAGCATCACTTTGCATCATATGATGGATCGTCATTATGCTTCACATCCAACTGCACATCTCTCTTACTAGACTGTGGACGTCACATGGTATCAGTGAAATGAGGTTAACTTGAGGCCTGTCCCCTTGCCTCCTCTCTATAGTTTGCTGCCCCTTCAGCACCTCCCCCACCCCACCTCTATCTCCACCCCGCCCCACAACTACCACCTTCCTCTCCTTCCTGCCATGTTTGTGAGAGCGAGGGGCTTTGGAGGGTGGCACTCTGGCGTAGCCAGATGGTGGCAGCCACAAGGCAGCGGATGCAGAGCAATGAAGGGTTTACACATACACACACACAATCACTCACTCACACTTTCTCTCCTTAATGAACAGCCATGAATTATTCATCACACACGCTGTACAAACGCACACACACACACCTCTCGCAGGGCACATACACAGCTCCTGTCACAACAGAAGGCTCTATGATCATTTTATTATCATTTCTTCAGGGCATTTTCCTTGTAAGGAACAGGTGGTGCTCGACCCTCAAACTATCAACCTCCTCCTCCTCCCTCCCATTTCCCTCCTCCATGCACCCTGTCCCTTGCTCTCTCTCTCTCTGTCTGAGCCTGTTTTCAGTTTTTCCTATTGCCTCTTTCCCCTCTCACTGGCTTCCTCTCTCTCATCATGAGTAGGGTGTATTACAGGTCTATGCACAGACAACAAAAGTTAAGGAGAGAGGTCTTGCATGTTTTGCATTTGTTCTTCCTGTCGCAAGTTTCAGCAGGGGTGTCCACCAACCTAATTTACTCCAAATACATCAAATATATTCTATAATATAAAATTCAAGGTTGGAAATCAGTATTTTATTGTCGAAACAATATTGCTTAAAAAGTGTGTTTGATCTGATACACAGACATGTTTACTGCCATAACAACTGCTGTATGTCTTGTATATTACTGACTTGTGCACATGTAACACTACTAACTGGATACATAATACTGTGCTTGTTTTCACATCGCGGGAGGAAAACCATAATTGAAACCACTTTGCATTGTTTGTTATGTTTTTAAAAAATGTGTTATTTTAAAATCGAACAGGCAATTCTGTAAATGGAAATTTGTTCATCCAATGGTTTGATTTTTATCTATAACCGTAGATAATCACTGATCAAAGCTGTTTTACCTTACAGTGTTCTTTACATTTGTATGTACTACCATTTTCTAAAGCAAAGTGTCTGAAGATTTTATCTTCTACCTTTATATGTTGCAATTACTTCATTCATTTCTACATGAAACTTCTTCCACAGACATGAAACCCTCGACCAGGTAAGACAGATTAAAGATATATTGTTTTATTTTGGCTCCAGACTCACCTGTAACAATGACGTGGTGTTTTCAGCACCTGCACCAGAGTTCAACTACACACACACACACACACATACACACACACACTGGGATGACAGAGGTGCTTGGAAGGGGCGCTAGAGGTCTTTATGTACAAAGGCCAACAGGTAATCCTGAATGACTTTTCATCTACTAAAATGGCTAAAACACACCACGGTCCATTTTGAAGGATTCCACCATGTTTCCACAGTTTAAGAGCCAAAGCTGAAGTCTTGTTGCTGCTGGTGGTGTTGAAAATATATTACAATATGGAGCATGCACAATGGTTATTGTTGTTCAGCTTGTCCTTTCTTTTTGACATGGGGTAGTGGGGTGTGGAAGGACGTATGATATGACGGATGAATAGAAGGAAAACTGCCCTGCTGTCAGAGAGGTTCAAGGTGAAACGGAGATGGAAGAGGATGGGGTGGATTTAGTGACCAGAGGGAGTATGAGCCTCTGGGAGACAGAGGGATGAGGAGGTCTGATAAGGTATGTGGATGAGAGGAGGGAAAAGTAAAAGGAAGGAGGGAGAGGGAAAGAGTTACAGAGTGATGGAGGAAAGGGACAGGCTGTGCTGCTGTGGTAAAGGTCACCAGCCCCTGTGAGGTTGGAGGGTATTTGAACCTCACTTGTGGTTACAATGTCTATTCACTGTGTGAACGCGTGTGCGTGTGTGTGTGGGCCTGCGTAGGTGGGTTGCACACATCTCTGCAAGTGTGTGTGTTTGTCTGGCAGGGGACACAGACCAGAGCTGAGTTTAATTGTCTGTAACAAAGAGCTGACTCCTTTAGGATCCATCGCCGTGCTGAGCATCATTTGGGAGACTATAATAGAACACACACACACACACACACACACACACACACACACACACAGAGGGGAGAGAGTTACAGCACAAAGGCCTTGTTTCCAGAACTGTATGTTTATCATTCACACTTAGGGATAGTCTCAGTGTATAACTGAGAGAGGTTTGTAACGGTAGCAGCTTTTTTTATTGCATTGGACTGCAGTGCTTCTAATGTGTGTGGCAATGACAATACATTTCAACTTGGGGAAAAAATAAATTTCAATTATTGGACAAAATGAAAGTGTTTGCATGGGGACAAGTTGAAGTGAGAATGTTAGATGTACAGACTCAGGAGAGAACACTGCCCCCTCTCTTTCAAATTGATGATCCCAAATTTAAAATAAAAAACAGCCCATCCATCCATCCATGCATTCATCCATCTACTCATCCCCCATCGTAGCACCAACTAAGCAGGGTATCCCTCACATCCTTTCTCTAACAATATCCTCCAGCTTCTCCTGTGGGATCTTGAACATTTTCAAGCCAAAAATGATTGGAATTCCTCCAGTGTACTCTATGTCTGCCTCTGGCTCCCCTCCCAGTTGGACATGTCCAGAATACCTCCACAAAGAGACTATCACGGGCTTCCTGAGTAGATGCCAAAAACACTGTGGTTTTGAACTCAACCACTGTCAGATACTTTGCCTTGAATGTGAATTACAGTGAGTTATCTGGTAATCTGATGATTATTTTCATAATTGAGCAGTTAAGTTGTTTGAAGTGTAAATTGTCATACAATAGTAAAAAGAAAATACTCACAACACTATACATGATGTATATTCACTTTAAGAGCACACAATACACTATTACATTAATCACTCAATCAACTAATCATTTCGAAACCAAATTTAACAGTTTGTCGCTTATCGATTAGTCAATCAAAGGTAGATCTGCAAAAACAGGCTAGTACAAGAGGTTATAATTAATTGCACGTAACTTAAAGTTAAATTTTACTTTGAAGAGAGACATGGGAGTCCATAGAGAGAGAGAGCACAGAGAACACACTGGTTCAACACTCGTGGCTTTTTTTCACGCAAACTAATCTGCACTGCAGTGACAGATACAAGCAAAAGCTTTATCCTAGCAAAAGGAAGACAGTGTAGGTGACATCTCACATGAAGACAGATACAGTACTTGTTTTACATATAAACACGAGACCAACTATCAGAGTTTATAGGTCATTTTCTTGAGTAACATTTGAGAGACATGAAAGCTGTCGTTATTTTGGTCCGTAGCTGATAATTTGTACCTTTCCTCTAGTCATTGTCTTTCTGGTCGAGATCATGATGTGATCTGAAAACAGAGCAATCTGATTATAGAGGAGGGGGATGCCATTGTTCACGGTGCTTTATTTCTGTGAAAGTAAGTGTGACTAATTTTGAGAGACAGAGGGTGGCTTGCGTGTGTGCATGCGTGTGTACGAGCGTGCGTGTTTATTGGAGACGGAGAGACAGAGTGAGAAAGCTGCAGGAGGCTTCAGAGAAGATGTTTAAGGCCACTGTGATTGTGATGAGGCGAGACAAGGAGGGAGGGCAGAGGAGGCCACAGTCATTATCACCTGGGCTTTGCTCCTTCAACACGTCCCTCTGCACACGACTCAGCGCCAGCGCATCATTTTCTTACCCCCTGCTAATCAATAGATCTTTGGTCTGATTGGTTACAATTGAGTCTTCAAGAGGAGCAGGCGGCTGGGAAGGAGTTGATGACCTGCTCGTTTCATCAGCTGACCTCACATTGATATCCCTCCTCCTCTGGCTTTGCGCTCACACACACATGCATGTATGTAAAGAACAAAAGGGGGTTGAGTGATTACCTGTGTGAGACAGAGAGGCACAAAAAGAGGAGAAACATGATTTGGGCGCTAAAGCTGTTGTTTAACTTCTCTCTCTTTAATTCACATTTTGATTGCGTTGTGATCAATAATAACATGTTTTATTCAATCGTAACAGATTCCACTTTATCTCATCTCCACAACATGAGTCATAATTATGACTGGAGGGTCATAAATATGGACATGGATGGTCATGGTCATCGGTTTCACGCGATACAACCATCCACCCCTGCCTCCTCCTCTTAATGTGGTCTTTGTCACTCTACGCATCACCTAACTTCCTCCTTTGCTCCTGTCATAATTAATCACAATAAAACACAACTTCTAGTGATAATAAACTTCATCCACAGATGACCCATGGGTTCAGTTTTACAGAGGGACAGTCTCAACCAGCAGTCCCACACTAGAAGCCCCTCCTTCTGATGCTTGCACAGGAGCTTTTAAGCCCTTCATTGAAACCAGGTGCAGCTCATTGATTGTTCATCAGGTACCACATGGGTGGAGCAACTGAGAAGACAAGAAAGGGACAGAGGACCACAAACATATACAGCCATAACAGTCAGGCTTGATTACAAATTGTCCCAATGGCCAAATGCAGCTCTGTAACAAAAAATCTCCTGAGGCCCAGAGTGCATTTTTCTTTCAGGAGTGAAAGCTATTGATTACAAAAGAGACATTGAACTGTTATCAGGTTAATCACTGCTCTTTGTGTTATGAGTTCTAAATCATTAAGAATTCATATTTTACAGTGTGTCTCATCATAAAATGAATTTACTTTCGAGCAGCACTTTGATAGGGGTATCAGATCATAAAAATCTATGTAACATTCTAAAGTGCAGTTTCATTTGGAGGATTTATCCATCCATAGTCTGCACTTTCAATAAGTTTCCATTTTCACACTACAATGTGAGACATTTGGGGAAAATGTAGTTTATTTTTGTAAGCACTTTCAAAAAGCTATGATTTTGGTGGCAGAAAATACTGACTTCACTGTGAATTGAAGGCCCAGAACCCACATTAGACATCTTCAGATTTATCAGCATTAGTGTGAACATGATCTAAGTCTCCTCTGTTCCTCTAACATGTGTTCTGGAGGGAGCTTGCTTTAAGCTGCAGGCTGTAAAGCTGAAGGCCTTGGTTTGGGCCTCCCACCCTCTGTGTCTGCCCTAAATGGCTATGTAATTGCAGGGCTGCTGGTCTTGGGCCCCTGCTGTGTGGAGATGAGAGATTGAGTACTTCAATCCTGACCCCTTGATCCCGTCTTTTCACTCTCTCTCTCTCTCTCTCTCTCTCTCCCTCCTTCTTTTACTGTCTATTCCCTCTCAAAATTTTGTCCCTTGCTCTCCCCCACTCTCCCTGTCTCTCACACGGTGCAACCTGCACACTGACCGCACAGATACATTTCTATCTGTGGTAAATAGTCAAATGTTCAGCCCAGCAGGGAGATGGACCCATGCGGGGCTGCGGCTGGTCAGGCCAGGTTTGTTAATGCAAAGGAGTGCTGGAGCCTAGCAGGTGCCATCTTGAAAGCCTTAACAGTGACATGGAGATAAATAGAGAAGCAGACACATACTGTAGAGCAGACTTAATGTGCTTTCACTGCAAGGGTCTGCTCCATCATCTCGTACAGTGAATGGTTCAATAGCAAGAATAGCAAACAATAAGGACTGTTTTTTTTTACAATGAAGAGATCATTTAATTTACACATTTGTCCTTTGCTCCAGTTTATTGTCAAGTCCTAAGTCCTAGAAGAACAATACTATCAGTTAACACTATGACATGATATCATAACTTAAATTAAATTCTAGTCTTTGTTGTTAAAAATTAAGTTTTGTCAAAAACGATTGATATACTCTGAAGTTTCAATGTTCCTTGGTTGACAGACAGATGGATGAGCAGATGGAGAGAAGGACAGTTTGTGGTTTAGTGAAACTGAAGCAGGGGACGTCTAATGATCAATTTCTTTTCTCCGTCCCCAACACTAAATCCTTGCAAGCTTATAACAGAAATATTGCCATAATGTTGTGTTTTTCTCTCCAAAGTTCAGAGGGATTTAAAAGAAACAGTTATTAAAATTCATGCGTGCAGCTTGGTTTCACAGCAGCTGTTGACATAATTACAGAGAGGAAAAAAAGTGTGAAATTAATTTCAAATTTAATGTAAATTATAGTGATTGGCAGAGCTGCTCTAATCGCCATTCATGTACAAAGAAAATATGCATGCCTCGAGCCTGTGCGAGTGCACAGGGAGCAGCTCAGATAAATAGACCGTCAGAAACGGACAGAGACACGTGCACAAAGATGAGTGGAAAATGCTTGAACAAACATACAAGTCCTTGAGCGATGGAAAAAAAAGTAAAGCTACTCAAAACATGCTGCAGCACTGCACACGTAATCACGCTGATAATTCTAAAACGAAAATAGTGTAAAAATAACATTAATTCCATTACGACATTTTCATGTTGTTTTAACTTGCAGCCCATGCTACAGACATTGTTTGGCCTTTCTTGTGGCCTCAGTTTTGGCATGCATTTTCATATTTGTCATTTAATTTTAATGATTTGGGGCAATGTCCTAAATATTTATATATTTTAAATGCCAGCAGAATTGTTGTAATAGCACATGTTTCTCTCCTGCCATAAAGAAAAATGCTATAAGCCTCAGTTGTACCACAAACTGTATTACATACATTTGTATTTTGATTTCAGATTTTTTCATACCTCTGTTGTTTTTAAATTGGGTAACACTTTAACTTCTCCTGTTTATCATATACTAAATTATTTATAACACATTATAATGATGTTCTAAAGACATTGTAATTATTCATTGATGTACAGCATTTAAAACAATTCTAACTTCTCCTATCAAGACATATTTCATCTCATTACAGCTATTATAGTTTTATTCATTATCTGTTTCTATACCAGCATGCAGTTATGGATATTAACAGGAGGAATCACATTTTAGACCTTATGTCAACAGACCTTATATCTGCTCACTATAATCAAATTGTGTCTTTATCCTTTATTTAATGCTTATATACTGCTTAGTAATCTTAAGTAGGAGGGGTCAAAGTAAAGTACTACTTTAAGCTTGTTTTTACAGTATTTACATTTGCATTTTTTCTTGCCATTTTGTTTTGCTGTTTTACCTGTTTATTTTGTTTGAATATTTAATTACTTTGGTTGCTACTGGCTGTATGTAAAATTGATTTTTGTGGGACATTAGAGTTTGTTTGTTTGATGTATTGCTGGATCAATTCATTCATTCACTGATGGGAACAATGGTGCTGCTTATTTCAGAGTAAAAAATGACTGCAGATTTCTTACCAGTAAATTACTTACAGGCTAAATGCTTAATTTCAGAAGTTGACTGTGCAAGTATACTGACTTCTTGTTTCAGCCTGTTTGTGTGTGTGTATGTGTGTGTTTCATTTAATTGACAGTATAACATCAGAAACATCAAGTTCTATTTTGTGTTGATAAAAACATCTATAGAACAAATGTCTTTGAAATATTTTCAAAACATCTGCAGACACATTTTCTGCTAACATCTGCTACAACAGCAATGAAACACCCACCAACTCACAGATTCTGCCTTCTTGAGCAGGTCCGACTCATTGCACACATCAAACAACATCATCCTCTTTAAATGATAATATTAAAAAGCATTACTCACAACTGTTATGGCAACTGTTGATCATTTTCTGTTGGGTAAACATTCACAAAATGCTCCTGAAATATCATAGAATCTGACAAACTTTTGTTGCAAATGTTAGAATAGGGGAGAAAAATCATCAGTGTACTGGATCAAGCTCCAAGGGTCATACTTAGTTTTGTTAAAAAACTTCTTAAATATTTTAAACACACACATCTGGGCGTATGTGTAATCCTGCAGGACATTGCACATCACCAAAATATCTAAAACTCTGAGATGACATTAGCCAAATCCAAAATCCTTCACAATATTGATGTAAAAACTTTTATTTTAATATTTAGAATGTCACTGAATAAATGTTGCAGACATTTATTGGGCCAGTCAGTGATTATTCCTCATCAAATTGAGACAGGTGGATTACTTTCGTGTTTAATTACACACCAGAACACAGCACTTAAATATATTATCTCTGGAAATGTTAATCATACTTATGGATGAGAAATCATTCTTACTGAATGAACATACACAGGGATCATGTACAAAGTGAGACTTGTGAGACATGTCTGGATGCAAATGTACATGTAGAATCTGACTGGCTGAAGTTTTGTTTTGTTTTTTTATTCATTGATTCATTTTTATTTTTTTGTTAAAGGTAAAACCAAATAGTGTTAAAGACTTGGTTGGACTCAGTGTTAGGTGCTTGTCAGAAAGCACCTAGTCTTTCAGCTACATCCAGAATCCCTAACGGCTTTTCCATTTCCACTGGACGGTCAGTGTGTGGCCCATAAACACTTCTGCTGAGTGTTTAGTGCCTGTAAGTGGTGATCAGGTCAAAGGGTAAGTGGCCAGAGACTGTGTATGTGTGTGTGTGTGTGTTAGAAAAAGAGAGAGGAGAGAGAAAGGGGATGAGGAGAGAGAGAAGGTGAGGGAGTGGTTTTCCTTCTGTCTGAGTTGTGGAGTTATGACTATCTGTATGGTATATGGATATATGTTATCTAGGTTAATGGATTCATGTAACTTGCTTCACTTCAAGGAGAAACTCCACTGATTTACACATCATAGTCACAGGCTGATGGGAGTACAACTGTGTATTTGAAAAAAAGCTGTATAAAGCCTTTTGTGGCTCCAGATAAATTCCCTCAAGTGATGTCACTTGAGTCTGAAGACTACAAGACTTATGAGGTATGGCTATTAAAAAACGAGACTAATGCTGTAATACAATTTTATAGAACATAAACATTTTTCAATGTCTTTCTCCTTCAACATACTCCCCTTCTGCATCAACACACCACTGCATTTGGGTCTTCCACTGACCAAAGCAGTGCAGTGGGTCTTCTTCAGACAGCTGTCAGTAAATCAGTGGAGTAACTAACCCACTCCTCCATCTGAAAACATGTTCATCAGGCTAAATTGTGCAGTCACATCCATTTTTGCATTTAGAAATTCAGAGAGTACATATGATAAGTTTTTTCCATAAAAAAGCACATATAGACACACAAAAACACATAGATATATTCCACTGCTTTCCTGGAGGCCTGTCACTCAGCACGTCACCCTGGCATCTGGAGTATTCCCACCTCCACCCAAATTAAAACAAGGAGGGCAAAAAGATATTTTCCAATTCAGCAGATGTGAGTCATTTCATCTTGTGATTCAAATGAGTTTGGTGTTTTGTGTGAACAGATGTCCGTACCCCGCCTCCTTTATCAACATTAGCTGATTGGGTTTTAGCATGCAGCTTGCCGTGCCTCTGCCTCACAGGTACTAACACACTAATCTGCCTCTACACAGCTGTGCAGCACAGTGGAGGGGGGAGGAGAGAGAGAAAGCAAGAGAGCAAGGGCGAAATGGAAAGATGGAGGAGAGCTGGGAGGGATGAAGAAAGAGATGGAGAGTAGAGATGGAGGGAAGGACGGTGAGAGGGAGAGCCAGAGGGCGGCCTGGAGAGGGGATGTTGGTGAGACAAAGAGAGGATGGGAAAAAAACAGATGCAGAGGGAAAAGAGAACCTTACTGACTGCACAAAGTTTGCATGTGTATGAGACAGACTGTGTGTGTGGTGAGGGCAGTTGCTCTCAGATAATCCCTCAGCGGCTTCTTGGCCTGTAGCAGTTCATACAGAGAGCACCTGCAGCACAGCAAGGGTCACAGGGTCACACTGTGGTGACACACTTTCAGCTCTAATAGCATGTGTGCTCGCAGGTGTGTGTGTGTGTGTTGCTTCATCATTGTAATACTGCTTTGTGCCCCCCCCCCCCCCCCCCCCCCCCCCCCCCCCCCCCCCCCCCCCC